>WNWK01013250.1:30000-56117 GCA_009830355.1 Cherax destructor
GCCCTAGTTAACCTCATACACAGGACCCAACACGCTCTCTTAGCAATAGTTGCCTCATACACACGACCCAACACGCTCTCGTAGCCCTAGTTGCCTCATACACACGACCCAACACGCTCTCCTAGCCCAAGTTGCCTCATACACAGGACCCAACACGCTCTCTTAGCCCTAGTTGCCTCATACACAGGACCCAACACGCTCTCTTAGCTTAGTTGCCTCATACACACGACACAACACGCTCTCTTAGCCCTAGTTGCCTCATACACACGACCCAACACGCTCTCTTAGCCCTAGTTGCCTCATACACAGGACCCAACACACTCTCTTAGCCCTAGTTGCCTCATACACAGAACCCAACACGCTCTCTTAGCCCTAGTTGCCTCATACACAGGACCCAACACGCTTTCTTAGCCTACGTTACCTCATACACAGGACCCAACACGCTCTCTTAGCCCTAGTTGCCTCATACACAGAACCCAACACGCTCTCGTAGCCCTAGTTGGCTCATACACAGGACCCAACACGCTCTCTTAGCCCTAGTTGTCTCATACACAGGACCCAACACGCTCTCTTAGCCCTAGTTGCCTCATACACACGACCCAACACGCTCTATTAGCCCTAGTTGCCTCATACACAGAACCCAACACTTTCTCTTTGCCCTAGTTGCCTCATACACAGGACCCAACACGCTCTCTTAGCCCTAGTTGCCTCATACACAGGACCCAACACGCTCTCTTAGCCCTAGTTGCCTCATACACAGGACCCAACACGCTCTCTTAGCCCTAGTTGCTTCATACACACGACCCAACACTCTTAGCCCTAGTTGCCTCATACACAGGATCCAACACGCTCTCTTAGTCCTAGTTGCCTCATACACACGACCCAACACGCTCTCTTAGCCCTAAGTGCCTCATACACAGGATCCAACACTCTCTCTTAGCTCTAGTTGCCTCATACACAGGACCCAACACGCTCTCTTAGCCCTAGTTGCCTCATACACAAGACCCAACACGCTATCTTAGCCCTAGTTGCATCATACACAGGACCCAACACGCTCTCTTAGCCTAGTTGCCTCATACACACGACCCAACACGCTCTCTTATCCCTAGTTGCCTCATACACACGACCCAACACGCTCTCTTAGCCCTAGTTGCCTCATACACAGGAACCAACACGTTCTTTTAGCCCTAGTTGCTTCATACACAGGACCCAACACGCTCTCTTAGCCCTAGTTGCCTCATACACACGACCCAACACGCTCTCTTAGCCCTAGTTGTCTCATACACACGACCCAACACGCTCTCTTAGCGCTAGTTGCCTCATACACACGACCCAACACGCTCTCTTAGCAATAGTTGCCTCATACGCAGGACCCAACAGGCTCTCATACCTCATACACATACCTCATACACAGGACCCATCACGCTCTCTTAGCCCTAGTTGCCTCATACACAGGACCCAACACGCTCTCTTAGCAATAGTTGCCTCATACACACGACCCAACACGCTCTCGTAGCCCTAGTTGCCTCATACACACGACCCAACACGCTCTCGTAGCCCTAGTTGCCTCATACACACGACCCAACACGCTCTCTTAGCCCTAGTTGCCTCATACACAGGACCCAACACGCTCTCTTAGCCTAGTTGCCTCATACACACGACCCAACACGCTCTCTTAGCCCTAGTTGCCTCATACACACGACCCAACACGCTCTCTTAGCCCTAGTTGCCTCATACACAGGACCCAACACACTCTCTTAGCCCTAGTTGCCTCATACACAGGACCCAACACGCTCTCTTAGCCCTAGTTGCCTCATACACATTACCAAACACGCTTTCTTAGCCCTAGTTGCCTTATACACAGGATCCAACACACTCTCGTAGCCCTTGTTGCCTCATACACACGACCCAACACGCTCTCTTAGCCCTAGGTGCCTCATACACAGGATCCAACACGCTCTCTTAGCTCTAGTTGCCTCATACACAGGACCCAACACGCTCTCTTAGCCCTAGTTGCCTCATACACAAGACCCAACACGCTCTCTTAGCCCTAGTTGCCTCATACACAGGATCCAACACGCTCTCTTAGCTCTAGTTGCCTCATACACAGGACCCAACACGCTCTCTTAGCCCTAGTTGCCTCATACACAGGATCCAACACGCTCTCTTAGCTCTAGTTGTCTCATACACAGGACCCAACACGCTCTCTTAGCCCTAGTTGCCTCATACACACGACCCAACACGCTCTCTTAGCGCTAGTTGCCTCATACACACGACCCAACACTCTCTCTTAGCGCTAGTTGCCTCATACACACTACCCAACACTCTCTCTTAGCGCTAGTTGCCTCATACACACGACCCAACACTCTCTCTTAGCGCTAGTTGCCTCATACACACTACCCAACACTCTCTCTTAGCGCTAGTTGCCTCATACACACGAACCAACACGCTCTCTAAAAATTATTGAGAGCAAAACAGACCAACTATTATAGATCTTCATTCGTACTTTCTTATTTCTATCCACCTCTGATATGTTAACCGTTTTCAGAACATTTACTTCTTCAAGTTGCACAACACTTTAAGATGTAATTTACTCAATAAAAGTGTTGAATGAACTTCAAGTGAAGGCATAAAGTGCACAACAGGTCAAGTGTAAGTAAACAACAGATGCATCCGGTGTTTTATTAGTTTTTCTTACAAATAATGTCAAAGATTCTTTATTATGTACATAGTTTATCCTAAAGCTGTAGAAATTATTACATTAATGGGGAAGTGCTGAGTCTAGAATGGTGATACACAGTGTGGTGAATGAGTGGCAATTAAGTTTGATGCGAGGAACGAGAGAAGAGCTCCAGCCTCCCCAGAGCTCACCCTCCGCATCAACCATCCTATGTATGGAATAAACAAAATTTATGATCAAAATCAACATTATTATTGTTTTATTTAAAACATTTTTAATTCAACATATATTAAAAGTGATTCCTGAAAATATGAGGATATTACAAATAATGTGAACTTCAATTATAGTAAATACGCAAGAAATGCAATGTTATTCAAGTTATTACGAATGTTATGTGATCTTCATATTTGTTCTTCCTCATCTTACACTTTTTACAAGAATTAGTTTTTTAGGTAAACATTTTGTTGATATTATTATTATACTTTTGTTTACCGAGTAAACTTCTGTTTTGTTAACTTATTAAAATTTTCATGGGCGTAATGAAAATGTAATCAACTGATCATTAGAATTACTTGAGATGCTGAGTCTGAACCGTTGCTGTATGTTACTTTTGTGGCCAAAAGTAACACCAGGTTTGTACATGAATGGTATACAATACCGACAAGATGACAATTAGACACATGTGCAACATCTGGATATCTTTATTGTAGACGTTTCGCCCTCGAGTGGCTGTATAAATACAAATTCTAAGACATGAATGGAAGACTTTTGTTTATAGTTCTTCTGTCTTCCGTTCATGTCCTTGAATTTGCATTAATAAAGCCACTGGACTGTGAAACGTCTACAATAAAGATACCCAGATGTTGCACATGTGTCTAATTGTCATCAACATCCAGGTTTGTTCCAGCAGAGACGCCCGATCCGATTATTAAAACTGACCACTTGGGTGCCAGCCTCGCTCTTGACTTATATACTAAAAGTCAGTTACTGAAGATAATGACTCTGTGGTTCAGTGGTCAGCACGGCCGCCTTAAAGCGGCAGACTCAGGTTCGACTCCTTTCAGAGCCTTCCTTTTTCAGAGAATGAGACATATTTTATTTATTTTAAATTGCGCTAGTGATGGTATACACAATACATTGTGTGGACTCGGGGTAGTGTGCTAGTGATGGTATACACAATACATTGTGTGGACTCGGGGTAGTGTGCTAGTGATGGTATACACAATACATTGTGTGGACTCTGGGTAGTGCGCTAGTGATGGTATACACAATACATTGTGTGGACTCGGGGTAGTGTGCTAGTGATGGTATACACAATACATTGTGTGGACTCGGGGTAGTGTGCTAGTGATGGTATACACAATACATTGTGTGGACTCGGGGTAGTGTGCTAGTGATGGTATACACAATACATTGTGTGGACTCTGGGTAGTGCGCTAGTGATGGTATACACAATACATTGTGTGGACTCGGGGTAGTGCGCTCGTGATGGTATACACAATACATTGTGTAGACTCGGGGTAGTGTGCTAGTGATGGTATACACAATACATTGTGTGGACTCGGGGTAGTGCGCTAGTGATGGTATACACAATACATTGTGTGGACTCGGGGTAGTGTGCTAGTGATGGTATACACAATACATTGTGTGGACTCGGGGTAGTGTGCTAGTGATGGTATACACAATACATTGTGTGGACTCGGGGTAGTGCTAGTGATGGTATACACAATACATTGTGTGGACTCGGGGTAGTGTGCTAGTGATGGTATACACAATACATTGTGTGGACTCGGGGTAGTGTGCTAGTGATGGTATACACAAAATTGTGTGGACTCAGGTTAGTGATGGTATACCATACATGTGTGGACTCGTAGTGTGCTAATGATGGTATACACAATACATTGTGTGGACTCGGGGTAGTGTGCAGTGATGGTATACACAATACATTGTGTGGACTCGGGGTAGTGTGCTAGTGATGGTATACACAATACATTGTGTGACTCGGGGTAGTGTGCTAGTGATGGTATACACAATACATTGTGTGGACTCGGGTAGTGTGCTAGTGATGGTATACACAATACATTGTGTGGACTCGGGGTAGTGTGCTAGTGATGGTATACACTACATGGATCTATTTTGTGGATACCAATAATCTGTGTGACTGGTAGTGTGCTAATGAGTCTACTTCCTCCTACTTATGAGAGTCCTTAACTTTTGTGTGATGGAGCTTCAATATGAGTAGTCTGGTGTTGAACTTTGAGAAGTTGATAAAGTTACATTTGCTATAAAGGTTGATTTATGATCAGGTATTTCATCAACTATGATCTATATTGTGATTATTTCTCATACAGAATGTAAACAAATTTGTTCAAAATGTCTTGATTCAGGTGTATATTGTACTCGTTGTTATAAGTGATCCCTTAACTGGTGAATACAAGTGTAATTCTGTATTTATAACTCCATTAAAACTGTCATAGTTATTGTACTCATAGTGACTTTATCAGTGTTGAAGGAAACTTTAAAACTGTAGAAACTACTGATTCCTTGTTGCTGTAGTATAATCATTTCTGAGTTTTAATTTCATTTAATTGTTTGTCAGCAGACGAGAATAACTGAAACACACTTCATCAACAGCCCAACACAGTGCTAGACACAAGTGTAAAATATTTTTTAAGTAAAATTAATAGTAGATGTTTAAGTATTGTCTGCTGAGTATACCAGACAATGTGTATGTCAGAACTGTGACTGACAGTGATGTGAAATACAAATAATAAAGACCAGGCAGAGACTAACAAGGGCAGAGGATATACGGATAAGCATAATTTAGCCCAAGTTAAACATACAAAAGAAGCGAATTGTTGCAAGAGAATGCATTTCTGTTGCTAGGATTGCAAATGCCCAGTATAGCAACATGTAGGTGCATAAAACAGCAGTATAAGAGACATAAATAATGAAGTGAATTTGCCAGGTTGCAGGATCGGTTGATGAAATCTATTTTGTCATAAGATCGAGACTACCATGATGGTCGACTACCATGATGGTCGACTTTATTCCCGGAGAGTATTGTTATGTGTGTGTTGTGTATAGTGTTATTTGTATTATTATTGTAAAGGGGAGATGAATGTGGAAGAGAGAGGGATGTGGATACTGAGAAGTGTTAAGTGAAGTTTTTGGGAATTTTGAGTCAACATAATTGTTTTGTGAGAGATGAATGTCAATAAGGGAGACACTGTTGTGGAAGATGTTATAGGAAATTACATCAACGTAAAACAACACTACGTCAACATACAAGAATGATAACATACAAGAGAAGTAAAGTAACAAGCAAGAACAGTATACTAACAAATTAAAAAGTATCGTAAATCCAACAGACAGTGTGGTAATATAGAAGAACAATACAATAACACAGAACAACGATACTCTAACACGCAAGAACAGTAATATGTTGAACAGTATGGTAACAAGTACAATAACTATAAAACAATGCGGTTATACAAGAACAATACACAAATAACCAGCAGGAGACTGAAACCTACGATAACGTTTCGGTCCGACTTGAACCATTATGGTCCAGTATTGTACTTATTTTATTCTTTAAAACCAGTACAGTAATACATAAAACCAGTACAGTAATACATAAAACCAGTACAGTAATACATAAAACCAGTACAGTAATACATAAAACCAGTACAGTAATACATAAAACCAGTACAGTAATATATAAAACCAGTACAGAAACCCACGAAAACAGTAACAGAACAGACGAAAACTGTACAGTAACACACAAGAATTGCACAGTAAAATACAACATACAGCAACACTCAAGTATCATACAACAACATATAATAATAAAACAGTAATATATTGTCAAGGGGTCGAGTCTCTGAGTTTGAGAATTTTATTTTCTTCAGAGTTTTATTATTATATTTGAGAGTGTGAGTGAGTGGTTATGAAAGTTTTCTCTTAATAAAGAAGTCAGAGAAGCTAAGATGTGAAAAGAAAAGAAAAGTGACATTTGATACAGCGACATTTGATACAGTGACATTTGATACAGTGACATTTGATACAGGCGATGTAAAGGGTTAAAAATGGGAACTACATTTGCCTTCTTCCATACCTCAGGTAGCTGCCCAGTTTCAAGGGATGTGTTGAATATTGTGGTTAGTGGCACACACAGCATCTCTGCTCCCTCTCTAAGGACCCACGGGGAAATGTCCGGTCCCATCGCCTTTGAAGTATCAAGGTCCCTGAGCAACTTCTTCACCTCCTCCTCAGTTGTGTGTATGTCATACAACACTTGGTATATTCCTTGTTGGTGTCACGCTCTGTCCTGTCTACCCTGTGTGTACTCACCTAGTTGTACTCACCTAGTTGTGGTTGCAGGGGTCGAGTCAAAGCTCCTGGCCCCGCCTCTTCACTGGCCGCTACTGTGTGTGTGTGTGTGTACTTACCTATTTGTACTCACCTATTTGTGGTTGCAGGGGTCGAGTCATAGCTCCTGGCCCAGCCTCTTCACTGATTGCTACTAGGTCCTCTCTCTCCCTGCTCCATGAGCTTTATAAAACCTCGTCTTAAAACTATGTATGGTTCCTGCCTCCACTACGTCGCTTTCTAGGCTATTCCACTTCCTGACAACTCTATGACTGAAGAAATATTTCCTAACATCCCTTTGACTCATAGGAGTCTTCAACTTCCAATTGTGACCCCTTGTTTCTGTGTCCCCTCTCTGGAACATCTTGTCTCTGTCCACCTTATCTATTCCTCGCAGTATTTTATATGTCGTTATCATGTCTCCCCTAACCCTCCTGTCCTCTAGTGTCGTCAGGCCGATTTTCCTTAACCTTTCTTCGTAGGACAATCCCCTTAGCTCTGCGACTAGTCTTATTGCAAACCTTTGCACTTTCTCTAACTTCTTGACGTGCTCGACCAGGTGTGGGTTCCAAACTGGTGCTGCATACTCCAGTATGGGCCTGACGTATATGGTGTACAGAGTCTTGAACGATTCCTTAGTGAGGTATTGGAACGTTATTCTTAGGTTTGCCAGCCGCCCGTATGCTGCAGCAGTTATCTGATTGATGTGTGCCTCAGGAGATGTGCTCGGTATTATACTCACCCCAAGATCTTTTTCCTTGAGTGAGGTTTGCAGTCTTTGGCCACCTAGACTATACTCTGTCTGCGGTCGTCTTTGCCCTTCCCCGATCTTCATTACTTTACATTTGGCAGGGTTAAATTCAAGGAACCAGTTACTGGACCAGGCTTGTAGCCTGTCCAGGTCTCTTTGTAGTCCTGCCTGATCCTCGACTGATTTAAGTCTTCTCATTAACTTCACATCATCTGCAAACAGGGACACTTCTGAGTCTATCCCTTCCGTTATGTCATTCACATATACCAAAAACAGTACAGGTCCTAAGACTGACCCTTGTGGAACCCCACTCGTCACAGGTGCCCACTCTGACACCTCGTCACGTACCATGACTCGTTGTTGCCTCCCTGTCATATATTCTCTGATCCATTGCAGTGCCTTTCCTGTTACGTGTGCTTGATCCTCTAGCTTTTGCATTAACCTCTTGTGAGGAACTGTGTCGAACGCCTTCTTGCAGTCCAAGAAAATGCAGTCTATCCACCCCTCTCTCTCGTGTCTTACTTCTGTTACCTTGTCATAAAACTTCAGTAGGTTTGTGACACAGGATTTTCCTTCCCTGAAACCGTGCTGGTTGTCGTTTATAAGCTTGTGTCTTTCTAGGTGCTCCACCACTCTCCTCCTGATGATCTTCTCTATGACTTTGCATACTATACACGTCAGTGACACAGGTCTGTAGTTTAATGCCTCGGGTCTGTCTCCTTTCTTAAAAATTGGGACTACATTTGCCATCTTCCACACCTCAGGTAGTTGCCCAGTTTCAATGGATGTGTTGAAGATTTTTGTTAGTGGCACACTTAACATCTCTGCTCCCTCTCTAATGACCCACGGAGAAATGTTGTCAGGTCTTACCATTTTTGAGGTATCGAGTTCACATATCAGCTTCTTCACCTCCTCGGTTGTGTGTATTTCATCCAGCACTTGTTGGTATACCTCCCTATTCTGAATTCCTGGAGTCCTTCCTGTCTAATCTGTAAATACTTCTTTAAATCTCATGTTGAGCTCCTCACATACCTCTTGGTCGTTTCTTGTGAACTCCCCACCTTCCTTCTTCAGCCTGATTACCTGGTCCTTGACTGTTGTTTTCCTCCTGATGTGGCTATACAACAGCTTCGGGTCAGACTTGACTTTTGATGCTATATCATTTTCATATTGTGTGTGTGTGTACTCACCTAGTTGTGGTTTCAGGGGTCGAATCATAGCTCCTGGCCCCGCCTCTTCATTGGCCGCTACTGGGTCACGCTCCCTGCTCCATGAGCTTTATCATACCTCTTCTTAAAGCTATGTATGGAACCTGCCTCCACTACATCGCTTCCCAAGCTATTCCACTTTCCGACCACTCTATGACTGAAGAAATACTTCCTAGCATCCCTGTGATTCATTTGAGTCTTCAACTTCCAACTGGGTCCCCTTGTTGCTGTGTCCCATCTCTGGAACATTCTGTCTCTGTCCACCTTGTCAATTCCTCTCAGTATCTTATATGTCGTTATCATGCCCCCCCCCTATCTCTCCTGTCCTCCAGTGTCGTCAGGTCAATTTCCCTTAACCTCTCCTCGTAGGACATACCCCTTAGCTCCGGGACTAGTCTTGTTGCAAACCTTTGCACTTTCTCTAGCTTCTTTACGTGCTTGGCTAGATGTGGGTTCCAAACTGGTGCTTCATACTCCAGTATGGGCCTAACGTACACAGTGTACAGGGTCCTGAACGATTCTTTATTAAGATGTCGGAATGCTGTTCTTAGGTTAGCTAGGCGCCCATATGCTGCAGCAGTTATTTGGTTGATGTGTGCCTCAGGAGATGTGCCTGGTGTTATACTCATCCCAAGATCTTTTTCCTTGATTGAGGTTTGTAGTCTCTGGCCCCCTAGACTGTACTCCGTCTGCGGTCCTCTTTGCCCTTCCCCAATCTTCATGACTTTGCACTTGGTGGGGTTGAACTCCAGGAGCCAATTGCTGGACCAGGCTTGCAGCCTGTCCAGATCCCTTTGTAGTTCTGCCTGGTCCTCGTCCGATTGGATTTTTCTCATCAACTTCACATCATCTGCAAACAGGGACACTTCAGAGTTTATTCCTTCCGTCATGTCGTTCACAAATACCAGAAACAGCACCGGTCCCAGGACCGACCCCTGTGGAACCCCACTCGTCACCGGCGCCCACTCTGACACCTCGCCACGTATCATGACTCGCTGCTGTCTTCCTGACAGGTATTCCCTGATCCATTGTAGTGCCTTCCCTATTATCCCTGCCTGGTCCTCCAGCTTCTGCACTAATCTCTTGTGTGGAACTGTGTCAAACGCCTTCTTACAGTCCAAGAATATGCAATCTACCCACCCCTCTCTCTCTTGTCTTACTGCTGTCACCCTGTCGTAGAACTCCAGTAGGTTTGTGTGTGTGTGTGTGTGTGTGTGTGTGCTGTGGTGCAATTCTGAGCTGAGACCCAAAAATTGAAAAAATATGAAAAATTACTTAATCTTACCGAAAAATAGAGCAAACATCTGGCAACAATTTGTTGTGCGTCTCGTCTCTGTACGATAATTACATAAAAAGTTATCGTAATAATAAACAAACAAGGTAACTACGTCATCAGCGCGACTCATGTGATAACAGTAACACGTGTACCATCATAACAGTAGCACACATGCAACTTTTCATATTTTATTTTGTGTATTTTTGATCCAGATCTTGTAAATAGTAACTGGCAACCATCAGGGTAGCTGTAAGAAGGAGCTGCTCACACTATAGGTAGTTAGTGCCGACTAAAAGTCAGAAGAGAATGAAGGTGTGCCGCTTCGTCTGACAGCTGTCTACCCTTGGGAAGTCACTGTTTTGCCTTGCATTGTATACATTTTCTGTACACGATACCTAGAAATTGGAAACAGTTTGCCAAGAACATTAGCAAGAAGAAGAGAAAGCGCTTAGAAGCAATGCAAAAGGCTATAAAAACAGAGAGGGAGGCAGCTGGTGTGGGTGACGCCACTCAGGTACCACCATCACACTCCTCTCAAGACGAATTGTTGTTCACTGCTGCTGAACTATTGGACACTTCAGGAATAATGTCTATACAACCAGTTCTACTCTCAATAAACGTATAAAGGCACTATGAATATTTTTACCCACTATATACTAACGTTCAATGTATTCCTTGATTTTTCCTGAAAGTGCATTTGTTTGTATTTCTTCTGGCGCTTCTTCAGAATGATCGGTTCATAAATAAAGTTATTCAGGGGACTTTGACTTTTTGATGGAACACTCTTGGGTAATAATCCCTTCCATTTTGCATACCATGGGTGTAAAATGCAAAAAAAAATTATAAAGTCTCGGCAATATTATTGTTTTTGGGTACCATAAAACATGTTATTACATTATTTGCCGCTTCTATTTGATTATAATAATAATAATTACATTATTTGCATCCACCAGAAAGTCAATTTGGCATTCCTTTATCATTTGTGATTATCAACAGTGATTTCGAGATTGCCAATGTTGACCACTGTTGCTATAAATGTTGCCATGTCCAACTTTTCACAATTTTATTTTTTATAACTATTTATTGGACGATCTTGATGCAACTTTTACCACACAACGTTCAACATACCTAACGTGTCTGGTAAAAAATTCAGCGAAATGGTACAAAGGAAAAAAAAATTGCCCCACAGCACCCTTAAGGGGTCACGAGGGGAATATGAGGGGTAAAAAATTTAACCTGAAAAATTATGGAAAAAAATATTTTCTCACCAAAAAATAGTGCATAATTCTGGCAACATGTTGATGTAATCAGCTTCTCTGTATCATATTTTTAAGTATGTTTTTCCAAAGATGTAATTTTCTTTTATTTTTCCTGTAATCAAGAGGGCCTGTTGACAATGAGCCCTTGTGACCATTATCAGGTTATTGATAATTTTGAGAAGAGGCTCAGGTTGTGGCCTTTTACTACCAGAGAAGTGAGTGTCAGTTAGTGATGTATCGGATATTCGCATCCGCATCTGCGGAACATCCGCACAATTTCTTACATCCGTATCCGCATCCGTATTTCACAGCAAACAGGTATCCGCATATACATCCGCATCCGAAATCCGCGGAACATCCGCACAATTTCTTACATCCGCATCCGCATTCGTATCCGTAAAATGAGTAAGACATCCGTATACACATCCGCATACCGGATATCTAAATTTTTCACATCCGATACATCTCTAGTGTCAGTGACGCCTTAACCCACTGAACCAGTGGCGTGCAGAGGTCTGGTGATGCCCGAGGCCAACTTGATTGTATGCCCCAAAGACTCAAGTATAACGCCTAGTACTGAGAAATATTATGAGAAAGGGAGATATTTTGAATATGTAAACACAGATGAAACATGAAATAATCACTTTATTTGATTTAAATATAAATCAACCAAATTTATTAAGTTCTTTTCCTCAAATGATGCCTCCTGTCAGAAAACACTTGAACTACTTCACTTTTTACGTCAGATGTGAGAAATTTTTTTTCAATTATTTATTAAAGCCAGGTTGATCAGTCGTTCCTTGCTCCGTGTTTTTTCGTGTTTTTCGTGGTCTCTTTTACGTGCTAGAACTTTAAAACTGCCAGTGATCTTATAAGGTACATCCCTCCAGTGCTCGCAACTAATCAG
Organism: Cherax destructor; assembly: GCA_009830355.1. Lineage (NCBI taxonomy): Eukaryota > Metazoa > Arthropoda > Malacostraca > Decapoda > Parastacidae > Cherax > Cherax destructor. The sequence goes on from WNWK01013250.1 coordinate 42,453, forward strand.
GCAGAAAACACTTATACTGAGTCAAAAAAAGGATAGTGTGCAAGAAATACAACCAAAGAGAACAAAATTTGAATCAAGAGGAACAAATATCTTGTCAGAGGAAGTATAAGTCTCCTGAAATAAGTGGTGAGATATACAGATTTTAGTGAATAAAGTGTGTTAAAGTGAAAAAGTTAAAGGCGGAAGTGTTAGGCCTAACGAGTTTCATGTTTGAAATCAGTTGCCAGCGTTCGCCGGGTCCTTACCACGCAGGTCAGCTGCAGGTAAACTGCTAGTGTACTTGACCAAAATCTAGGGATTACATTGATATAAAAGAATTTCATCGAAATACAAATAGGTGCACAATCTTGAGAAAATACGTAAATTGTCCAGCTCGAAAAAAAATACGATAAACAGTGTCGAGTTGTGAGTTGTCAGTGAACGATTTCAACAACATAAGAACGTATATCATCCAGTCAACCATAATGAAAAACAGCAGTGTTGTGGTGGAGGTAGAAAAAAATAGAAAAACTAAACCCAGTACAGTGATCCATAAGTGCCTAAAACCCCAGGTGGTAAACCAGGGTGAGGTTAACCAGGGTGCCAGAAGTAAACAGGGTGCCAGAGGTAAACCAGGGTGCTAGAGGTACGGCCGTCTGTCATAGTAGGAGCTGCCAGAAGAACCGGTTTTTTTCTCCAACACGCAAGTTATACTTTTTGTATCAAACTGATCATTATTACTCTGTTTAATCATCTTCCAGTGGTCTGTCTCGCGTAACCCAAATAATCCCTAGAGGATTCATTAAATAAGTGATACTGGATTTCGTCAGATCCAAGAAATAAGGGAACCAATGACCGGATTCAAAACTGGTATCCTCGACCGGATTCAATAAGCGGACAGGGTTTTAGGTGGCCTTATCAAACACCCAAACAATAACAATAACTTAAAGCGGTAAGATTGTCCCAAACACTTACACATGCAATAAAATAGATACGATACAAATAGACGGATCATCACTTCAGGGAAGTTATTAGTAGAATATACAGTAAAAGAACCAACAAAATCAATCATGAAAACCTGTGTAGTATGCAACCAAACAAACAAACGTTCCACTGGATGGATTACATGCAACATTCAGGAATCAACTACACGAGATATTAAACCAGGGAAGTGTTTTTGGGTATGCCCAAATGAGACCGAACTGTGGAATAAAATCACATTGATATTAAAAGATGACAACATCAAATCGGCCTTCATAAAAAGCATGACAGCATTCTATATCAGTTGGGAAAGTAAAAAATCTAGGCCAGATGGTGCTATCGCCCCTGGTACAGATGTTGCCCTGGTAGACAGTAACTGTAAGAATGGAGAAATAAATGATGGTGACCTGAAGGGGGACATGAGCTTTAGTGGGGAAACAGGCATAGACAAGGACACACAAAAACCAATGTTACAAACTAGCAATACCACGGTAGATAGTAAACAGGGGGATGCCCCAGGAAATACTGAAGATAAATTACCAGAAAATGATGAAGGCTCCATTGTTAGCACTAGTGCCGAAGATAGAAACGAGACAGGAACACACGCACCAATAGGGAATACAATGGGGAACACAGTCACAAAAAACCAGGGCAAACGAAAACCAGGCCGAAATTTATTTCGTACTGGTGACGGATTTGTGATGAAAATAATAGGTGTTACCCCATCCTCTTCCTTGATTATCTGTAAGTCCCTTGGGGGTTGTGTGACCCCAACTGATTTAGCGCTTCTACATGTATATAACAACAACACTAATTTGTTTTAAATATATCCACAAACAGCCTCGATTCAACTAAAAAAAATCTTTGTTTACCTCTACTCCTTTTTGTTTGGCTGCCCGTCTTGTAGTGTTATAGCTGTCTCTTGGCAATCCACGAAGTTGTATTATTTGGGGATATAAAAAAACAATGTTCTTGTAAACAACAGTATGGTCACTGATTTCTCTTCCTTGTTGCATCCTCGCTTCTTCTTTCCCTTTCTTTTGTGTTATCATTCTTATATCTTTCCTCTTCGTATCTTCCTACATGGTATCCACCCGCTTCGTATCCTTCCTTTCTCTTTCTCAATCTCCTCTTCTTTCTCTTTCCTTTCTCTCGGCTTTTTCCCCCATTCTTCTTTATGCCCTTCCCCTCTCATTTATCCCTTCTCCTATCCCCCCTCTCCCTGATCTTCTTCCCTTCACTGTCTTCCCTTTGCCTCCTTTCCCTATTACCCTACCAGTTTTCCCTCCCTCTGTCACCCTTCATCTATCCTCTTACTTCTCTCTCTTCCTCTGCATATCCCCTCTCCACACCCCTCCCGCTTCATATACCTCTCTCCCGCTTCACATCCTTCTCTCCCCTCTCTACACATCTTCCCCTCTTTCCTCTCTCCTTGTCCCCTGTCAAGGGGACATTTTCATTCTCCCCTCTCAATATGCCATGTGCTCTCTCCTTTCCCTCCCCTCCCTCTCTCCCATCTCCATTTACCATGCCCCTCTCCACTTTCTTCCTCCCCTCTCCCTCATTCCTCTCTCTGTCCCCTCTTGTGTGCGTTGCATCAGCAGTCTGGCTCCAGCATATGCTGGCAAAGTGCTCACAACATTGTCACTAAACAAAATGTAAATAACTTCAATGTAAAAAAAACGTTAAGAAGAAATTAATGTTCAGGTGTGCAAAAAAAAAGTAATGTGAAAAATCCTGAATAAAATTTTGAAGACTTCAAAAGGAAAGTGGACTATGCCTTTGCTATCAACCAGGCTGTGATGCCTATGTTTACCAGTGGGTCCCTAACAGCAACAGCCTGATTGAACAGGCAACATCAAAGTTTGCCTCCAAGCCTATCTGCGAGAGGAGAAAATCTCTCTAAATCTGTCGCATGTATATCATTGGTAAAAATATATATTAAAGAAGATGTAACACATTCATCTGTGTATGTGATAAATTATCCAAAAAGTAAACGTCAACAAAATGATACTTTTGAAAATACTTATACTTTGTAGACTAAAACAAGAACCCCATCTAAGGCGTGGAAATTTGCAAAGCTGGGGAATCTACAGAGAATTTTCACTGCAAAGCCTCAATTCAAAAACATAAATGGTCGGGAATGTCTAGAATCCCCGAAGCTCTGCTCCCTAGAGGGCAGGCAGGAGAGATGTAGATGAATGGTTCAGAGAACCGACAAGTTGTTAAATTAGACACATATGCAACACTTGGGTATCTTATTGAGAAAGTTGCACACAGTGGCTTCATCAGTCCAATACAAGAAGAAAGTAGTAAAGAGAGTTTGAGGTAATCAGTCCCTCGGCTGGTCGATGTTCAGTCCATCAATCTTAAAGTAAATACAGATTGATGGACTGAACACATCGACTCCAGGCCGAGGGACTGATTACCTCAAACTCCTCCTCTTATTACTACTTTCTTCTTGTATTGGACTGATGAAGCCACTGTGTGGCGAAACATTTCCTCAATAAAGATACCCAAGTGTTGCATATGTGTCTAATTTAACAGGAGAGATGTATCATAATGTTTGTCTGGAAAAGAGAAGTGGTACTGGTGGTGAATCTGCATACTGCTATATCCGCTTAGGCCAGCGGGAGCCTCGCTGGTCACTCGGGTTCACTGCTGCTAGACCAGGCACATAAGACCTGATGACTTCACAAGAAGTGCCTTGATGCTGGTAATGGATCTGATCCAAGGAATTAGAGCTGTCCTCCCCCTCTCGCCCTCAGATTGAGTCTCACCCTTATTGCCTCCCATTTCCACAGGCGCTGTATGGATCCTACTGATGTGGCACTTCCCAATTTATAATAATAATAATAATAATAATAATAATAATAATAATAATAATAATAATAATAATAATAATAATGCCTGTTAGAATAAAAGTGCAAGACCTGAAAAAAGTGTAATATGATAGACAGTATGTGAAAGACATGTTGGATAAAATATGCAAGACATAACCAAACTGTCTTGCAAAACTTAGTACATTACTAGACAGAACAAAATCTATTAGAATCCCTTACATCCCCGATAAGTCTTAGTAATAGCAAGACGTATCAGGCACTACTAGCCCCCACACACACTAACCACAATCATCACTTATGAGGAAAAGACGGATAACGAGCAAGCTTTTTAAGTGCCAGTGAACTCCCTTAGCTGTCCTCACTATTTTTTATACCAAATGTCAAAAATAACTGCAAAAATAAGTGAGCAGTAGATCAATGGCGCAGTTATGAATAAGAACATGTATGCATTCAATTGTATCCTGGTGAAATTTTTCATCGTGGAGGAGTTATGTGTTGTAGCAAAACTATGTTCAGATTAGAATTCAGGTCCCCAAAAATTAGTTAGAAATACATGTTTGTAAATGTGAATTTGAAACCATTGTTTACCAGTTAATATTATCATTTTATTATTTCATAATTGTTCGTGTTCCAAACCTATACTATTTTACAACACATTACCTGAATTTAATAGTATAAACCTATTATACCGCCAGAACACGACCGGGTAATAATATCCAAGGAACTGTGCAAGCAGTGATTCTGAACAGGTGCTGTACGAGAAATTAAAACCTAACAAATGCCCAGGCCCTGATGAATTGTTTGCAATTGTTTTAAAGGAGTTACAGGGGAACTTAGCATAACTTTGGCAAATCTTTTCAATATATCACTACAAACAGGCACAGTGCCAGACAAGTGGAAAATGGCAAATGTTATACCTATTTACAAGACAGGTGACAGGTCCTTATCTTTGAACTGTAGACAAATAAGCCTTACCTCCATAGTGGGAAAATTTATGGAATCAATAATTGCCGAGGCAATTCGTAGCCATCTTGAAAGGCATAATTTGATTAAGGAATCTCAACACGATTTTACTAAGGGGCGTTCCTGTCTTACGAATTTACTAACTAATTTCACTAAGGTGTTTGAGGAGGTATATCATGGTAATGAATATGATATTGTGTATATGGACTTCAGTAAGGCTTTCGATAGAGTTACACATCAGAGGCTACTGAGGAAACTTAATGCACACGGAATATAATTTTTTTCCTGGGTAGAAACATGGTTGACAAATAGGCAGTAGAGAGTGTGCATAAATGGGGAGAAATCAGAATGAACGCACGTCACAAGCGGTGTTTCACAGGGGTCAGTGTTGGGCCCCTTGTTGTTCACAATTTACATAAACGACATAGATGAGGGAATAAATAGCGACATAAGCAAATGTGCTGATGACACCAAACTAGGCCGTCCAATTCATTCTAATGAGGACATTAGAACACTCCAGGATGATTTGAATAGACTGATGCAGTGGTCGGAGAAGTGGCAGATGCAGTTTAATATAGACAAATGCAAAGTTCTAAATGCTGGACTGGACAATAACCATGCTACATATAAACTAAATAATGTAGATCTTAATATTACTAATTGCGAAATGAATTTAGGAGTTCTGGTTAGCAATAATCTGAAACCAGACCTGCCAGAATGTACGGTCTGCCAAAGACGCACAAACCAGGTATCCCATTGAGGCCCATATCCTCGGGAATAGGCAGTGCTCCCCACCAACTCTCAGGCATTCTCGCTAAACACCTCTCCAAACTTTTGGGCACTATTAGTCCAGCACATCTCAAACACTCTGGTGACCTTCTCAATCGCATTCGCAACATCAACATCAGGAACAAGAAACTCTCCAGCCTTGCTGTAACATCCCTATTCACCAAAGTACCTACTACACAAGCTATCGATCTCTTGCGCAGGAAAACTGACAACTCGCTTGATCTTCCTCTTCCAGCCAGCGATTTCATCGACCTTGTTGAACTATGTGTGGGCTTTACATGTTTCAACTCTTTCAACAAACTTTTGGACTACCCATGGGATCGCCACTTAGTGCCGTCCTTGCGAACCTATATATGGAACATCTGGAAGCCGAGCGATTTTCCACTATTATTCCCTCTTCCGTCACCTGGCTTCGTTATGTTGACGACATTCTCATCATAACTCCCAGACGCTTCAACGTTCAAGCTCTCCAACACAAACTCAACCAGGTCGAGCCATCAATCCAGTTTACACTAGAAGAAGTCGACAACACTCTTCCTTTCCTTGATGTTCTTCTCTGCAAAGCTGACCATGAACTTCGTTTTAAAGTCTATCAAAAACCTACCAATCAACAAGATCTTCTCCACTTCTACTCTCACCACGACACCAAAACTAAACGTGGTGTAATTATAGGTTTTTTCCTGCGCGCACTCAGAATCTGCAGCAGTGAGTTCCTTGAAGAAGAATGCTCCCTTATTGAACAAGTTTTTTCTAAACTTCACTATCCTCATCACTTCATTAGAGACAGCAGACGACGGGCATTAAACATCTTCAACACATCCAATACCTCATTCCGAGTATCTACCTCCACATCCACCACCATCAAGGACATTACCAGTAACAGACAGGACAAGCTTCAATCCACTGCAGGGGTATACACAATCCCTTGTAATGACTGCAGCAAATTATACGTCAGTTCCTCTCGAGTACAACCTTCTCACAACTATATTTTTGTCCAATCTGTCATCAGTCTATCCAAGAAGCCAGTTTTAACATAAAACATCTGACTCTTCACGTCAGCTATGGGAAATAGTTTAATGGGGGTGGTTGGCTTTGAGAAGGACCTGCCTTGTATGGGCCAATAGGCTTTCTGTAGTGTTCCTTCATTCTTATGTTCTTAATACATTCACTATATATATGCACATCCTCTCTCCCCAGGTAGATATAAGAACATAAGAATGGAGGAACACTCCAGAAGGCATACTGGCCCATACAAGGCAGGTTTTTATCAAAACCACGCCTACTCAAAGCTACCCAATAATTTACACCTGTACCCACTACACAAATCACACCCAGCCTCTCCCACTCATATATTTGTGCAATATGTTTTTAAAGCTACCCAGGGTCCTAGCCTCGATTATCCTACTCGGAAGATTGTTCTACGCATCGACAACTTGGTTTGAAAACCAGTACTTACCTATGTCCTTTCTAAATCTAAATTGATTTAACTTAAATCAGTTATTTCTGGTTCTTATCTGATTTGATATCCTCAGTATTTTATTAATATCGCCTTTGTTTATGCCCATCATGCACTTATATACATCTATGATATCTCCTCTCATTCTATGTCTCTCAAGAGAGCGAAGAGTTGGTAAATTAGACACATATGCAACACTTGGGTATCTTTATTAAGAAAACGTTTCGCCACACAGTGGCTTCATCAGTCCATACAAAGGAGAATACACTCCTCCTATTCTTCACGATTCTCCTTTGTATGGACTGATAGCCACTGTGTACGTTTAAAAAGATCCCAATGTTTTGTCTAATTACAACTCGTCGGTTCTCTGAACCATTCATTCACATGTCTGACACTGCAACATCTTGTATCTTATCGGATTTCTCGTTCTATTCCTTGGAGACCACTTCCATAACAAATGTGACCTCCTAAATGCTGACTCCCTACAGTATATAACTCCTCTGCCATGCGTTATTCTATTCAAGATTGAGGGCTGAACATCTCAAGAGAGGGCAACCCTGTTTACGACTTTGTATGGACTGATGAACCCTGTGTCACTTTTTATAAATACCTTGCATTGTTCTATTTACCAATGTCGGTTCTCTGAACCATTCATTCACAGAGCGAAGAGTCAATGCCCTAAGTCTATCATTTTAGTCATCCTTCTCTGAATTTCTCCAATGAATTTATATCCATCCAGTAGTAAGGAGACCAAAACTAAGCGGCATAATCTAAGTGAGGCCTCACTAGTGATGTATAGAGCTGGGAAAATAAACACATAAACAGTAATGAACTTATTGACAAAGTTTGCCCACGCAGTGCGTATCAGATCAGACAGATCTACCTGGAAAGAGGAACATGAGTATTTATAGGGCTAAATCCTATAAATACTCATGTTCCTCTTTTTCCAGGTAGATCTGTCTGTGACTCGATAAAGCCCACTGCGTGGGCGAAACGTTGTCAATAAAGGTTCACATTATACTGCTTATGTGTTTATTTTTCCATTGTGTCGGTATTTTATACCATTTATTTCCATGTATAGATCTGTAAAATAACTTTTGGACTCATGTTACTTGTACTTCTTGAAATAAATCCTAATAATCTGTTAGCCATATTGCGTACACTTAGACACTATTGTCTTGGCTTTAGATTTATGCTTACCATGACTCCCAAGTCCTTTTCACACTCTGGGTGATCAAGATCTGCATCACCTAGTATATAACTTCTAGGGTTATTTTTATTCCCAAATACTTGGACTTTGCACTTGTCCACATTGAAGTTCATCTGCCACTTTTCAGACCAAGATATTAATTTGTCCAGATCCTCCTGGAGTTTATTGGTATGCTCTTCAGAACTGGCAAGGAAATCCGTATATGAGATGATGGAATAGTGACAATAATATGCAAGGAAGCAGAGGAGAGGTTTGTACCCAAGGGCAACAGAAATAACGAGAAGGCCAGGACGAGCCCTTGGTTCACCCAAAGTTCTAGAGAGGTCAAAACCAAATGAAATAGAGAATGGAAGAAGTATAGGAGGCAAAAGACCCAGGAGAATAAGGAGAGTAGTCGAAGAGCCAGAAATGAATATGCACAGTTAAGGAGGGAGGCCCAGCGACAATACGAAAATAACATAGCAGGAAAGCCAAGTCCGACCCAAAGCTGTTGTACAGCCCCATCAGGACGAAAACAACAGTAAAGGACAAAGTAAGCAGGCTGAAGCAGGAAGGAGGGAAGCTCACAAGAAATGAGCTCAACATAAGATTTAAAAAAGTATTCACAATAAAGACACAGAAAGGGCTCCAGAAACATGGAATGGTGGGGTACACCATCAAGTGCTGGACACAATACACACAACCGAGGAGGAGGTGAAGAGGTTGCTAAGCGAACTAGATACCTCAAAGGCGATAGGCCGAGATCACATCTCTCAGTGGGTCCTGAGAGAGGGATCAGAAGCGCTATGTGTACAACTAACAACAATCTTCAACACATCTATCGAAACAGGGCGACTACCTGAGGTATAGAAGACATCAAATGTAGTCCCAATTTAAAAAAGAAGAGAGACATGCAGCACTGAACTACAGACCAGTGTCATGTATAGTATGCAGAGTCATGGAGAAGATTATCAGGAGAAGAGTGGTGGAGCACCTAGAAGGGAATGAGCTGCTTATAAGCGACAGCCACCACGCATTCAGGGAAGGGAAATCCTGTGTCACAAACCTCCTGGAGTTCTATGACAGGGTGACAGCAGTAAGACAAGAGCGAGAGGAGTGGGTAGATTACATTTTCTTGGACTGTAAAAATGCTTTTGACACAGTTCCACACAATAGATTATTGCAAAAGCTGGAGGACCAGGCAGGTATAACAGGGAAGGCACTACAATGGATCAGAGAATACCTGGCAGGAAGACAACAGCGAGTCCTTCGTTTATCTTGTCAAATTCTTTCATCAAATTATGCACTGGCCATCATAATGTTATGTTTAGTAAGGAATTCTACCACTTTACGTTCAACATTATTCGTGTTCTGGTTTTAATTAGTGAGTGCGTGCGTGTGTGTGTGTGTACTCACCTATTTGTGGTTGCAGGGGTCGATTCATAGCTCCTGGCCCCGCCTCTTCACTGATTGCTACTAGGTCCTCTCTCTCCCTGCTCCATGTGTGTGTGTGTGTACTCACCTAGTTGTACTCACCTAGTTGTGGTTGCAGGAGTCGAGTCATAGCTCCTGGCCCCGCCTCTTCACTGGCCGCTACTGGGTCACTCTCCCTGCGTCATGAGCTTTATCATACCTCTGCTTAAAGCTATGTATTGAGCCTGCCTCGACTACATCGCTTCCTAAACTATTCCACTTCCCGACCACTCTGTGACTGAAGAAATACTTCCTAACATCTCTGTGATTCATCTGAGTCTTCAACTTCCAACTGTGTCCCCTTGTTGCTGTGTCCCATCTCTGGAACATTCTGTCTCTGTCCATTTTGTCAATTCCTCTCAGTATCTTATATGTTGTTATCATGTTCCCCCTATCTCTCCTGTCCTCCAGTGTCGTCAGGTCGATTTCCCTTAACCTCTCCTCGTAGGACATACCCCTTAGCTCCGGGACTAGTCTTGTTGCAAACCTTTGCACTTTCTCGAGCTTCTTCACGTGCTTGGCTAGGTGTGGGTTTCAAACTGGTGCTGCATACTCCAGTATGGGCCTAACGTACACAGTGTACAGGGTCCTGAACGATTCTTTATTAAGATGTCGGAATGCTGTTCTTAGGTTTGCTAGGCGCCCATATGCTGCAGCAGTTATTTGGTTGATGTGCGCCTCAGGAGATGTGCCTGGTGTTATACTCACCCCAAGATCTTTTTCCTTGATTGAGGTTTGCAGTCTCTGGCCCCCTAGGCTGTACTCCGTCTGCGGTCTTCTTTGCCCTTCCCCAATCTTCATGACTTTGCACCTGGTGGTGTGTGTGTGTACTCACCTAGTTGTGGTTGCAGGGGTCGATACATAGCTCCTGGCCCCGTGTGTGTGTGTGTGTGTGTACTTGCGTACGTGCGCGTCTGCGCTTGCGCGCCTATGTGTACACGCCGGCATTGAAATATAAATGTATCCAGAGAGGAATAGACCCACATTGAATCCTCTAACTGAGCTCTTCAGCAATACATAAATATGAGAGGGAAACCTATATAGGGACAAGTATTATTAATAATTGTTCAATCATTTTATATTCTAAACCAGTGAGGGTTATGCAGTGGGAGGGTAGGAGAGGTGTGTGCCTAGGGGTTGGGTTGCAGGGAGTAGTGGAGTGCCAAGATGGAAGTTGGTGAGGGGAGGGGGATAGTGCCAGGGTAAAATTGAAATCGTACTTGGTGCACTAGGTTAGTTTTTATTATTAGGATGGACGTGTTAGGCAGTTGTAGATCTCGGAAGAGAATCCTGCATAAATTAAGAGATAGTGAATTGACAGTGCTACCCTGGAAGTCCTCGCAGAACAATGCCGACCATCTCTAAAGAGCAAGTTAGGTCACACGAAAGCTCTACCATGTCCTCGACATTCTCATGGTAAAGGTGAGGTTATTTCACACTGATTCTCTTAATGCTCTCATCTTCTATACTTTCGGCTTGTAGTATCCGGTTAATTTTTCATTTTCTACGAATTCAGATCATATAAGATCCTCGGAGTCGAGGGTGTGTTTGTTTGACATGCTCAGCGTTACCAACCTGGACAACTTTTATTTTCCCTTCGGAGCCTTTTTATGGTTAATTTACCTGGTTGTGAAATTTAGACTTTTGCCTTTCCAAGATCCGTATGTGGAATTTGTATTCTGCTACTTATCAAAGTTCTTGGCGAGCGGAGGTAAAGAGGTTAATTTCCAGCAAGTTTGCTCCACCTGTGGTAGAACCTTCGGCTCTAAAACAGGTCTTGGTATGCACAGATGAGAGGAACATCCTGGCGTCTCTCATAAGACATCAGCAAGGTCACAGGAGTAGTTATACTCGCTTACAAGATGGGAAGCTAAGATCATCTTACGGGCGACTGACAGTGGTCAATATCTCTCTTCAGGAAGGAATCATTTGCTTTAGAGTAGCTACAGCAAGAGTGTAAAGATTGATTTCTAAGTTTGTTCAGGACTATTGCAGTGGTGTGATGTTTTTAAACTGGAATGGATCTCTCTCTCAGGAGGTTGCTGAGGATGATGTGTTAAGTCAGAGAAATTGGGGAGGGGGGCGGAAGAGAGGTTCTTCCGGAACTGATCAACATGATCTGAGAACATTTACACATTGCACGCTGAAGACCTGTACACTAAAGAACAAAATACACTCTTCGTAAACAAACACGTCCGAAATTTAGGAACATACTACACATTGTTGCAAATTTATCTGCATACATGCTTGAAGATTGGGTCGGAATGGATCGTTTTGGGATTTACAAATAACACTATGTAACACAATTTTTGTTCCTGGCAAGTAAGTGTTATTTTCCAGCTCCTTTTATTGCAAAACAATAGAAAATGTCCATTATTCATCCACCAAGTCTCACTCCTAGAACCTTGAAATCAAAAGCTCAGCATTTGACTTTCTCAAACCAAGATCTCTGATAAAGACATTGAGGTCTGTTTGATTTGGGTAGTAAGGATTCCTCTAGACAGCTGCATCTGTGAGATCATAGTCTTGTTCAATGTGCTCTTCATTTTCTAATTTGCTGCTTTCTTCTTCTGACGGTTGACTTCTTTCTGGAGGTGTAGGTACAGGAAGATCAGCACTGTGTGGTACTGGTGCAATAGAAGAGGGAAGGTCTGGATAAGAAATAGAAGGTTCATTTTTCCCAGTTCGGTGTTTGGAAGGATCCACCAGGCAGAAGTAGCAGTTGGTTGAGTGATCAGTGGGTTCACGTAATATTCTTGAAACAGCAAACTTCATGGCTCTTTTTTTCTCCTCTATACCATCCTGTAAAATAACAAAAGAATTAGTTTCTGTTACATATATTTCATTTAAAAAATGTTTCAATTAAAGATTTTACTCGTCATATAACTAATGACTTTCTTACCTTCCAATGTTTTCTTACAATGCTCACAAGCAACATGAGGTGCCCAGGTCTTGTCTTGGTCCCCAACTGGCATGCCAAACTATGCTTTGTAAGATTCACACATATTTTAGATGCTGTTACAGAGAACTTCTTTGCTCTTGTCTTAATGAATTGACCACATATGTAGCAGAATGCATCTGGAAAATGATTGCAACCTCTTGATGCCATTTCACTTCTTCTAATGTGTCTTCTCAGGCAGCCAGAGCTGAACTGAATGCTGGTTTGTGAGTCCCTGTTTTTATATTTGTCAAGCAAAACATAATAGTTTTACATCAGTCGTTCTTGAAAGTGTTTCAGAAGTGTCCTGACCTCAAAAGCAAAGTTCTGGGATCAAAATTGTTTTTTTTTTAAATTTTGTTTAGTTATAAAGAATTGTGAAATGATGCTTATTTCCCAGGAATACGACAAAAGCGAAATTTTGTTACACAGTGATTCATGTAACCCCAAGCAATTATTTTGTATGACTGAACATACCTAACACATTCACTTAACATCTCCCAGGATCCCACTATTACAAGTACCATGGTGCACAACTCACTATTACAATTACCATGGTGCACAACTCACTATTACAAGTAACACGGTGCACAACTCACTATTACAAGTACCACGGTGCACAACTCACTAGCCAATGAATAATAACCTCTAATCAAAGACAGTCCACGCAACACAGGTTGCACTTACAAACATTTAAAGACAAACACCATTCAATTTTATGCTAATTTTATTCAACAATTAGAATGAAAAAGTTATCCTCTTCCTCAGACTGAGTTCTAACAGTAAACAAACATTCCAGTAAAATATTAATAATATATGTGGATAGTGTTAAAAGTTTCACTTCAGACTGTAAAATTAAGTCACTATAAAAAAAAAAAAATCGAAGACTCCACCGGGAGTCGAACCCGAGTCTGCTGTTTTAAGGCTTTTGGCTCTGCAAGCACCAACATGACTCAACATTCCTAACACATTGAAATTATCAAGGATATGGACATTAAGGGACATCCTACAGCCCATCTTACCATAGCTTTTTAACAAGGTCTCAACAAGTTCC
>WNWK01013251.1:0-2500 GCA_009830355.1 Cherax destructor
TCGTATTTCTGAATGTGATACAGTCAGATTTCTCGGCCTTCTGTTTGATCGCCAGCTGTCCTGGAAACCTCACATTACCCTTCTGAAAGCAACTTGCCACAGCCGGCTGAACCTTCTTAAAACCCTCGCTCATCTTTCGTGGGGGTCTGATCGCCCAAGTCTCCTTCGACTGCATTTAGCCCTAATTTTATCGAAACTAGACTATGGCGACCAGATATATTCTGCGGCCTCTCCTGCAACTGTTTCTAAACTTGATTCCATCCATCAACAGGGATTACGTTTATGTCTAGGTGCTTTTAGCTCCTCTTCCTTGTCGAGAGCCTATATACAGAGGCGAATGTTCCGTTCTTGAACGATCACCGTGATGCCCATTGCCTCTGTTATTTTGTTCTCTCTCATGACCTTCACGATCTTTCTACATACAGGATAATGACTTACGTTATTAGGTCCATTATTTGTTCGCCGCCCCTGTTTACTCCGTCCCTTTTCTCTTCGTCTTCACTAGTTCTTGACTTCTCTTCAGTTGCCCCCTTTATATGGCATCTAACTGTGAAGAACAGACACAGTTAGTGTTTGTTCTTCCCCAATGCGGTGCGCGAAATACCTACAGTGGCTTCTTGCTCCCTTTTTCTTAACCACTTCAGGTCTTATTTTTTGTGCCATTGCAGTTTTACACTGATGGTTCCAAATCCTCTCAGGGTGTCGGGTTTGCAGCAGTGTTCCCAGACAGTATAGTGCGAGGGTATTTATTAGACTCAGCCAGCATTTTCACAGATGAACTGTATGCATTTGTCATAGCGATTATCCGTATTGTGTCCAGGCCTACCTCATTTGTGGTAGTCTCGGCCTCCTTTAGTGCCTTACCAGCTATCTAAAAGTATAATTCTCCTCATCTTTTAGTTCTTCGTATACAGCTCTGGTTGCGTCACATTTCTAGCAAAATCAAAGAAATCGTTTTATGCTGGGTCCCTGATCATGTTGTCCAGGACAACGAGCAAGCAGACTCTGCTGGACGGTCAGCGGTATATGACCTTTCAGTTTCATATACAGGTATTCCATTCTCAGATTATTTTCCTGTAATCTTTAGCCACCTTCGCAACCGTTGGCGACAACGTTGGTCGGAATTGATTCATAACAAATTACACTATCAAGCCGGGTTTAGGATCCTGGTCTTCTTATCATCGATGTCATGGTTAGAAGACTATGTTTTCCCCGTCTTCACATCGGACACACACGTCTCACTCGCGGGTATCTCATGGAGAGGCGCCTACTTCCACTCTGTGTGAATTGTCAAGTTCCATTTTTAGTTTGCCATATTCTGATAAATTAGACACATGTGCAACACTTGGGCATCTTTAATGAGGAAGCGTTTCGCCACACAGTGGCTTCGTCAGTCCATACAAAGGATAATGGTGGAGAACAGGAGGAGTTTGAGGTAATCAGTCCTTCAGCCTTGAGTCGATCTAATCAGTCCATCCTGTATGATCTGCTTTGTAGATCTGTGTGTGTGTATGTGTGTGTGTGTATGTATGTGTATGTGTATGTGTGTGTGTGTATGTGTGTGTGTGTGTATGTATGTGTGTATATGTGTGTATTTTACAGCTCTATACATGAAATAAAGACACATGTGCAACATCTGGGTATCTTTATTGTAAACGTTTCGCCATCCAGTGGCTTTATCGTGATGTTCACACCAACTCCAAGGCCGAGGGACTGATAACCTCATCTTTTGTATATAGTTCTACTGTCTTCACATAGTGTCCTAGAATTTGTATTGATAAAGCCACTGGATGGCGAAACGTTTACAATAAAGATACCTAGATGTTGCACATGTGTCTTTATTTCATACTGTCGGTATTGTATACCATTCTTGTACAGCTCTATACATCACTAGTGAGACCTCATTTGGATTATGCAGCTCAGTTTTGGTCTCCTTACTACAGGATGGATATAGATTCATTGGAGAACATACAGAGAAGAATGACTAAAATGATTTACAGTATAAGAAATCTCCCGTATGATGATAGACTTAGAGCGTTGAATCTCCACTCTCTGGAGAGACGTAGAATGAGGGGAGATATCATCGAGGTGTACAAGTGGATGATGGGCATAAACAAAGGAGATATTAATAAAATACTGAGAATATCGAACCAAGTAAGAACCAGAAATAATGGATATAAATTGGATAAATTTAGATTTAGAAAGGCCCGGTGGTCTGGTGGCTTGAGCTCTCGCTTCACACACGGAGGACCCGGGTTCGATTCCCGGCGGGTGGAAACATTTCGACGTGTTTCCTTACACCTGTTGTCATGTTCACCTAGCAGCAAATAGGTACCTGGGTTGTTAGTCGACTGGTGTGGGTCGCATCCTGGGGGACAAGATTAAGGACCCCAATGGAAATAAGACAGACAGTCCTCGATGACGCACTGACTTTCTTGGGTTATCCTGGGTGGCTAACCCTCCGGGGTTAAAAATCCGAAGAAATCTTATCTTATCTTAT
>WNWK01013251.1:7500-56113 GCA_009830355.1 Cherax destructor
TATTTAATCAATAACAACACTGTGACTAGCCGAGGACTCGAACCCATGTCGTTTTGACCCGCCTCATGGCCCGCCACTCGTTCATGGTCACAATAATATGTATACTGCTTGTGGAGGCTAGTACACCAAACGGGGAGTAGAATGAAATTAGCTCAGATTCACCCAGACCATCATATGTCCTCGGATCACGGTACAACACCTAGCTCAGCTGGGTGCGTGATTCTTTGTGGGATTGGGGAATTCTGTGGGTTAAAGTGTCATGTGATTTTCGCTCACCATGAGGCGGGCAAAAACGACATGAGCTCGAGTCCTCGGCTAGTCGCAGTGTTGTTATTGATTAAATACCACTCGTTCTTGGTTACAATATTATATATATATATATATATATATATATATATATATATATATATATATATATATATATATATATATATATATATATCAAATTTATGTATATTCGCTTTAGGAATTGCATTTTTTATTTAGCTTTATGAGAGAAAATACAGCCCGGGTACATTATTATTTTATTCAGGAATATCATTTGCTGTGAATTGCACTAACTAGGGGAGTATTTTAATTTTTTTTGCACACTGCGCTTTTAAAAGTTAATGAAACCACACCTATTTTTTTGGTTTTCGTGCCTGAAGAGTCATTTGTTTGGCTAATTGTGGAAATATATATTTTTCCCTTTCCTGTGCTAGTGGAAACTTGGTAGTTTGTTTAGTAAAAAGGAATGACATTAAACTTTGTAAGTATTGCGATGTTATGCTTGGTGTGTGTGTACTCACCTAATTGTGGTTGCAGGGGTCGAGACTCATAAGTGTGTGTGTGTGTGCATGTGTGTGTGTATGTGTGTGTGTGTGTGTTTGTGAGTGTTAGTTACCATTTTGCCCTAGGCACATGTCGATTAGACACTAGGCCTGCTGGACATGCGAGCATGTATGTGTGTACGTGTGCGTGTGTGTGTTAGTTACCATTTTGTCCTAGGCACATGTCGATTAGGCCTGGTGTATATGCGTGCGTGTATGTGTGTACGTGTGTGTGTGTGTACTCACCTAATTGTACTCACCTAATCGTGATTGCAGGGGTCGAGACTCAGCTCCTGGCCCTGCCTCTTCGCTGTCCGCTACTGGGTCTCTGCTCTCCCTGCTCCATGAGCTTTATCATACCTTGTCTTAAAACTATGTATGGTTCCTGCTTCCACTATATCTTTCTCTAGACTATTCCACTTCCTGACTACTCTGTGGCTGAAGAAATGCTTCCTAACATCCCTTTGACTCATCTGAGTCTTCAGCTTCCAGTTGTGTCCCCTTGTTTCTGTGTTCCCTCTCTGGAACATCCTGTCACTGTCTACCTTGTCAATTCCCCGCAGTATTTTGTATGTCGTTATCATGTCTCCTCTGACCCTTCTTTCCTCCAGTGTTGTTAGTCCTATTTCCCTCAACCTTTCTTCATAGGACAAACCCCTGAGTTGTGGAACTAACCTTGTCGCAAACCTTTGCACTTTCTCTAGTTTCTTTACGTGCTTGACCAGGTGTGGGTTCCAGACTGGTGCTGCATATTCTAGTATGGGCCTGACGTACACGGTGTACAGTGTCTTGAACGATTCCTTGTTAAGGTAACGGAACGCTAATCTTAGGTTTGCCAGTCGCCCATATGCTGCCGCAGTTATCTGGTTGATGTGTGCCTCCGGAGACGTGCTTGGCGTTATACTCACCCTAAGGTCTTTCTCCTTTGCCGAGGTTTGTAGCCTTTGTCCGCCTAGCCTGTACTCTGTCAACGATCTTCTTTGCCCTTCTCCGATCTTCATGACTTTGCATTTGGTGGGATTGAATTCGAGAAGCCAGTTGCTAGACCAGATGTCAAGCTTGTCCAGGTCTGTTTGAAGTCCTGCTTGGTCCTCTTCCGATGTGATTCTCCTCATTAATTTCACATCATCTGTGAACAGAGACACTTCTGAGTCTATCCCGTCCGTCATGTCATTTACATATACCAAGAAAAACATTGGTCCTAGGACTGACCCCTGCGGTACACCGCTCGTCACAGGCGCCCACTGTGATACCTCATCACGCACCATGACCCGTTGTTGCCTCCCTGTGAGGTATTCCCTGATCCATTCCAGTGCCCTTCCTGTTATCCATGCTTGTTCTTCCAACTTCTTTACTAATCTCATGTGAGGAACTGTGTCGAAGGCCTTCCTGCAGTCCAGGAAAATGCAATCAACCCACCCTTCTCTCTCTTGCCTTACCTCTATTACTTTATCATAGAACTCTAGGAGATTTGTTACACAGGATTTGCCTTCACGGAATCCGTGCTGTCTGGTGTTTATTATCCTGTTCAGCTCGAGGTGCTCCACCATTCTTTTCCTGATGATTTTCTCCAGGACTTTGCACACTATACACGTAAGTGACACCGGTCTATAGTTTAGTGCCTTTTTTCTGTCTCATTTTTTAAAGATGTGGACTACGTTGGCCTTCTTCCATACCTCAGGTAGCTGCCCAGTTTCAAGGGATGTGTTGAATATTATGGTAAGTGGCACACTCAGTACCTTAGCTCCTTCCCGAAGAACCCACGGGGAGATATTGTCCGGACCCATCGCCTTTGAGGTATCGAGGTCACTGAGTAACTGCTTCACCTCCTCCTCAGTTGTGTGTATGCCCTCCAGCACTTGATACATCCCTTGTTGGTGATGCACCCCGTCCTGTCTACCCAGCTGCCTTCCTTCCTCCACTGTGAATACTTCCTTAAACCTCAAGTTGAGCTCCTCACATACCTCTTGATCGTTACTTGTGAGTTCCCCATCTTCTCTCCTCAGCCTTATCACCTGGTTCTTGACTGTTGTCTTCCTTCTGATGTGACTGTACATCAATTTCAGGTCGGACTTAACTTTCGATGCTATGTCGTTTTCGTACTGTTTCTGGGCCTCCCTCCGTACTTGTGCATACTCGTTTCTAGCTCTTCTACTAATCTCTTTGTTTACTTGGGTTCTTTGCCTTCTGTACCTTTTCCATTCTCTGACACTCTGAGTCTTTGCCTCCCTGCATCTTTGGGTAAACCAGGGGCTCTTACTTGCCTTCCCGCTTAATCTTTTTTCTCTGGGTATAAACCGTTCCTCTGCCTCCTTGCACTTTGCCCCTACGTATTCCATCATTTCATTTATTGTCTGTCCTTCCATTTCCCTTTCCCACTGAACCTTCTGCAGGAAATTCCTCATGCCCGTATACGTGAGTGTGTGTACGTGAGTGTGTGTACGTGAGTGTGTGTACGTGAGTGTGTGTACGTGAGTGTGTACGTGAGTGTGTGTACGTGAGTGTCAGTTACCATTTTGTCCTGCGTGTGTGTGAATGAATGTGTGTGCATGAGAGGTTACCTATATTTAGTTATTTTTATGCAGAGACAGGGGGGTCGAGTCTCAGCTCCTGGCCCTGCCTCTCAAATTTGCTTATCATATTCATCGCAGCATCAGCCCCATGGGCCTCTGTCACTTCTTCCTCAAAGCCATTCTACTTCCTGTGTCCACCTTGAGGCTGAAGAAGTACTTCCTGTCATCTCTTTGGCTTAACTTCCAGCTGTGTCCCCAAGAACCCATATCCCGTCTCCAACAGTTTATTCCTGTCTTCCCTATTATTTTCACTGAGTATGTTGCATGTGTTTATCATTTGCCCCCCTTGGTTCTTCTTTCCTATAATGTCACATTCAGTTTCGTTACTCATAGTTCATACCCCTTACCTCTGCAACTTGTCTCTTTGATTGCCTTTGCAGTTTCTAAAGTTTCTTAACATGCTTTATCAGGTGTGGGTTCCATGCTGGTATTGTTTACTCAAGCATACGTTTGACGTATGTTGAATAAAGTGACCGGAATGACTATTGAGACTTATGAAGGCTATTCTAGATTTGTTAGACCAACATTGGCTGCAAAGGTTATTCAGTTGATGTGTGCTTCCAGTGATATGCTTTCCACTCACTTCTGTCTTTTTCTCTGAGTGAAGTTTGCTGTCTATGCCTCGAGTCTGTATTTCATGTCCGGTCTCCTTGCGGTTCGTCTATATCCACTTGTAACGTTTCCTTGTTTTCCTTGGCTTTTATTCTACTCATTAGTTTTACATTATCAGCAAACTGAGATACATCTGACTAAATCCCATCTGGAATGTCATTCACACATATCAGAAATAGTACCGGTATTTAAACCAATGTTTGAGGAAACCATGTAACTTTTTTCCATTCTGATATCTACGTATGGACAATCACTCTGTTTCTTTCTCTAAAGTACTATTTAATCCACAGGAGTACTATCCCTGTCATTCTTGCGTTCTTGCAGTCCAAGAACATGCAATCCATCCATATCTCTTTTCCTGTCTTACTTCTTTCACATTGTCGAAAAACTTTTGCAGGTTAGCAAGACAAGATTTGCTATCCGTTAACCTGTGCTTATTACTGTTTATAAAATCACTTCCAAATTCTTTACCACTTCCTTCTGAATATTGTCTCCATTACCATACATGTCATGTTTGTCAGTGATATTGGCCAGTGGTTCTACATTTAATTTTTTTATATATTAAATAGTGGTTCGAACAGTGCCTCCGCTCCCTCTCGCAGAATCCACGGTGACACCTTGTCAGTTCCCATTGTTTTCAATGTTTCCAGCTCTCTCAAAATAATTTTTTAACCTCATTCCCTGTTGTGTATATGGTGTAAAGTCCTCACTGGGACACCTATTATTATAGTGAATTTGATATTGCCTCTGTATCCATTGAGAACACCGCTTTAAAAAGTTTGTTCAGTACTTCACACACTTTTTGTCGTTTCTCGTGCGTCGTCCTTCTACCCTTCCCTTTCTTCAGTTGAATTACCTGGTCTTTGACTGTCGTCTTTATTCTGATTTGGCTGTAAAGCATTTTTGGCTCGGACGTGTCTTGTGCTGCTTATGTATGGCAGTATCAAAATATTATATTAATGGTATTACAGACAAGTAGATGTGTAAGACACATGTCCAACAGTTTGGTATTTTTACTGAGGAGACGTAACGCCTGCTCAGCAGGCTTCCTTCGATTCTATGGATCTAAGCTCACACCAAGGTGGAGGAAGTGACTATTGTATATGAACCGTACACTTCCAGTGTTGTGTTCTCCTCTGCATTACGATTGTAATTCGTCAGTAAAGGTACCAAGCTGTGACACACCTCTTACTCATCAAAGTGCCAGATGTGACTCATATGACTGCCTGACCTTTGAAGATGGTGCCTTGCAGCTTAAAGATCAGCTTAACCAGCAAGTACATCATTTGGTTGTTAGCTCACTGAAACTGGTGTCAACATAACCGAATCTCATAGTGTAGCTTAGAGTTCAGCTACACCAGCTAATTACTTACTATAAATCCCAGCAATGTTTCAGTCTAGGTACTGCTGTCGTGGCTTTGTAAAAGAAAATAAAAAAATTAAAAATGTTACACCCACAGACTAGTAAACCTCTTAAGAGCTAATCCTGTCAGGATTTACTGGAGACAGGCAAGGTGGCGACCTAGATAAGATGAACAGGAAAAGTAGGGGGATGAATAAGACAGGCCGGTAAGGTGCGGATGGATAAGATAGACAGGTAAGGTGGCGGCCTGGATGAGCTTCATAAAATATCCAAGTGGAGCAGGTAATGAGTGAGGGAAGGGTCCTGGGTGTGAATAATTTACATCCCTCACTGGCCGGTGAGATGATCTTGATCCACAGAACTGGATCTATCCTCTCCTTCATTGGACCAAGCCTGACTACCTACAATGCCCACGGTGCTCTATCATCTTCATGGGTCAGCGCTTCCACGTGAAAATAATAATAGTCATAATGAAAATATTATTTGGAAGCCAATACTGAAGAAAATAGTTTAGCACTAAGCTATGATGGTTATACTAGTCTAGCATTAAGCTATGTTGGTTATACTAGCCTAGCATTAAGCTATGTTGGTTATACTAGTCTAGCACTAGGCTATGTTGGTTATACAAGTCTAGCACTAGGCTATGTTGGTTATACTAGTCTAGCACTAGGCTATGTTGGTTATACTAGTCTAGCACTAGGCTATGTTGGTTATACTAGTCTAGCACTAAGCTATGTTGGTTATACTAGTCTAGCACTAGGCTGTGTTGGTTATACTAGTCTAGCACTAGGCTATGTTGGTTATACTAGTCTAGCACTAGCTATGTTGGTTATACTAGTCTAGCACTAGGCTATGTTGGTTATACTAGTCTAGCACTAAGCTATGATGGTTATACTAGTCTAGCACTAGGTATGTTGGTTATACTAGTCTAGCACTAGGCTATGTTGGTTATACTAATCTAGCACTAGCCTGTGTTGGTTATACTAGTCTAGCACTAGTTTATGTTGGTTATACTACTCTAGCACTTGGTTGTGTTGGTTACACTAGTCTAGCACTAGGCTGTATTGGTTATACTAGTCGAACATTATGCTGTTGGTTATATTAGTCTAGCACTAGGCTGTGTTGGTTATAATGGTCTATCACTAGGCTGTGTTGGTTATAATAGTCCTGCACAACGCTGTGTTAGTTATAATAGTCTAGCACTAGGCTGTGTTGGTTATTCTAGTCTAACACTAAGTTGTGTTGGTTATAAAAGTCTGACACTAGGCTGAGTTGGTTAAAATAGTCCTGCACAAGGCTGTGTTTGTTATAATTGTCTACTAGGCTGTGTTGGTTATTATAGTGTAGCACTAGGCTGTGTTGGTTATTATAGTGTAGCACTAGGCTGTGTTGGTTATTATAGTGTAGCACTAGGCTGTGTTGGTTATTATAATCTATCACTAAGCTGTGTTGGTTATAATAGTCTACCACTAGGCAATGTTGGTCACACTAGTCAAGCACTAGTCTATGTTCGTTATACTAATCTAACACTAGGCTGTATTAATTATACAAGTCTAGCACTAGGCTGTGTTGGTTATACTACTCTAGCACTAGGCTGAGTTGGTTATAAAAGTCTGGCACTAGGCTGTGTTGGTTATAATAGTCTAGCATTAGGCTGTGTTGGTTACAAAAGTCTGGCACTAGGCTGTGTTGGTTATAATAGTCCTGCACAAGGCTGTGTTAGTTATTATAATCTCTACTAGGCTGTGTTGGTTATTATAGTCTAGCACTAAGCTGTGTTGATTATAATAGTCTAGTATTTGGCTGTGTTAATTATAATAGTCTAGAACTAGGCTGTTTGGTTATTTTAGTCTAACATTAGGTTGTCTTGGTTATAATAGTCTAGCACTAGGCTGTGCTGGTTATTATAGTCTAGATCTAGGCTGTGTTGGTTATTATAGTCTAGTACTAGGCTATGTTGGTTATAATAACTTAACACTAGGCAGTGTTGGTTATAATAGGAGAGTGATAACGTGTTTCCTACAAATAAATTATACTTGTGTCACTCTGTAACGTCAGCTTTACGTTCTTCATAGCAGGCATTCCTCACCTGCGATATCACATCAACATTCCATATCCACTGCTGCAAACACTTGAGTACAACAGGCTATCATGCTTTCTTGAAGCTGTACCCAATGCTGCTCGCTTTAATAACTCCCTGCTATCATACAACCGTTTTGCTGGCCCATATTGCTACTCTTGCTATCATATACCCTGTTTGGTGGCAACTATTACTACTCCTGCTATGATACAAGCTGTTTGGCAGACCCTGTTGATACTCCTGTTGTCATACAACCTATTTGTTGTCCCCTATTTCTATTACAGTCACAATATCCGTGACTGGCTTTGCGATTTTTTTGTTTCCTACTACAACCATCGCAGGTCAGGACATTTCCATATTGCCCGCTTTTTTAACCAAGTTGTTGGTACCTGCGTCCCGTGTATACATTTTACCTTCACACCTCGCTTAATTAACACCTACTGTATATTCGCTTATAATTTCCTCCTGAAGGCTTTCAATTTTTTTTCTGGGAATATTTTTGCGTTCTCTGGTGAGAGTCGTGAACGACGAAAGTTGACAGTATTCTTGGTTTTCATTGGTTTTTAATCTATCTCCCGCATTTCTCACTTCAGTAACTTATTTTAATGATGAATAAACTCAAGTGAAGCACTTTGATATCTTTATTTCCGAAAGGTTTCGCTAACACGGTAAGTTTCTCCAAGCAAATTCAGAGGTGACTAAAACTGGAGACAGCAGAAAGAGTGGAGTGGTAAAGATGATGTGCTCTGACCATCAGGCTTGAAGCAGTAGTTTTGAGGTGGTCATTCCCTCATCCTAGATTAGGTATCTAGCCATACAGTAGCCATACAGTACTCTCCAATTGTAGCGATATGTTTATTCTCCCGTCGAGAGAGTATCTTTACTGATGAAGGAGAGAGACATGTACGTAGCAAGATTTGTGACAAAGTTTTACTCTTCATAAAGCTTCACCAAATCAACTTTACTAAGGCTATAATAAAGTTGACGAAACTCTACACAGTAAAAAGTTGTCACGATATTTTACTCTGCATCTGTGTTTTTATTATCAGTAGGCAGTAGCTGTGTATCCAGAGTACCCTCAGAGTGCTTTTAAGCTGCCTCAGCAGTGTAAATGTTTTACAGAGTCCATGCCAGCAGTAAATGTCCTCTGTATATTTTATAGCTTGGATATCCTTGCTGCTGCTTTTAAAGGTGACGTGAGTAGAGAAGAGTATTCTAAACGAGGGAGCATACTAGGTGTTATGTTAGAGTACCATCAATGTTGTGACTCAACCAGGAAACGCAGGTGTTTAGCAGGGTATTGATGTTGTGAATGAACGAAGAAACGCAGGTGTTTAGCAGGGTATTGATGTTGTGAATGAACGAAGAAACGCAGGTGTTTAGCAGGGTATTGATGTTGTGAATGAACGAAGAAACGCAGGTGTTTAGCAGGGTATTGATGTTGTGAATGAACGAAGAAACGCAGGTGTTTAGCAGGGTATTGATGTTGTGAATGAACGAAGAAACGCAGGTGTTTAGCAGGGTATTGATGTTGTGACTCAACCAGGAAACGCAGGTGTTTTTAAGAGTACAGTACAATTAATGATGTAATTTCTCTTCTCATGTATCCAAACTATTTACCCAACTCCCAAAAAAAAAAAAAAAAAAAATCCATATAAACAGAGTATGACACAATTTCAGTGTTACAATCCTTCTTGTTCGTCAGTGTGACTTTACCCTACTGTTCAGCATACTTTTTTTTTAACTAGAACAATCTCCAAGTTTAATATTTAATATATACACTCTTACACTACGTGTTAGTAATCTTGCTATCTTACGACAGTCTAATAGGTTATCACACACTATTACACTACGTAGTGGCTCTCTTGCAAGACTATCTCCAAGGTTATCTCTCACTCTTACACTAAATTATTGGCGATCTTGTTCTCTTACAGGAGCTCGAACCAGCATATTACATGAGTTTATAGTTGGAGGAGTACTACACTGACTGACAGTGCGGGTGGCTACCTGGAGTACCAGCCTGAGCCTGAGCTGTACCTGAGTACCTACTAGTGACTTGAGCTGCACCTGGTGGGAGGTCACCTTCACCATATGTACCCGTTGTTAGTTGCTACCTGGTAGTACACTACTTCGTACTTAGTTGATACCCTGTTCTCTTCCTCTTAGCCTTTCACTCTCCGTCTAACTTTCTCCTGTCTGGCCTTTTCCGTTTCACTTCCGTTTTATCTTCCTGTTCCCAATTTATTGTTCTTTATCCTCTTCCTTTTCGGATCCACTTTGTTCATTCCTTTTACTTCCGTCTCCAGTCTTTTCTATAGTTTCTCTTCTTTAGTTATAGTCCATATTTCCTTAATAATCTAACTGTATGTACTCTCTCATCTGTATTACGTTTATTCTGTCATATTCTTTTTATCACTGTTGTCAGTATTTTTGTTACATTCTCTTCATCATTCTTTTACGTTTTCTTTTTTCTACGTAGTACACACATGTACGTTGTTAGTTGTTACCGGTAGTACACATGTACGTTGTTAGTTGTTACCGGTAGTACACAATATGTACGTTGTTAGTTGTTACCGGTAGTACACACATGTACGTTGTTAGTTGTTACCGGTAGTACACACATGTACGTTGTTAGTTGTTACCGGTAGTACACACATATGTACGTTGTTACCGGTAGTACACACATGTACGTTGTTAGTTGTTACCGGTAGTACACACATATGTACGTTGTTAGTTGTTACCGGTAGTACACACATATGTACGTTGTTACCGGTAGTACACACATGTATGTTGTTAGTTGTTACCGGTAGTACACACATATGTACGTTGTTAGTTGTTACCGGTAGTACACACATGTACGTTGTTAGTTGTTACGTATAGTACACACATGTACGTTGTTAGTTGTTACCGGTAGTACACACATGTACGTTGTTAGTTGTTACCGGTAGTACACATGTACGTTGTTAGTTGTTACCGGTAGTACACACATGTACGTTGTTAGTTGTTACCGGTAGTACACACAAGTACGTTGTTAGTTGTTACCGGTAGTACATACATGTACGTTGTTAGTTGTTACCGGTAGTACACACATATGTACGTTGTAACCGGTAGTACACACATGTATGTTGTTAGTTGCTAGAGGTAGTACACACATGTACGTTGTTAGTTGCTACCGGTAGTACACACATGTACGTTGTTAGTTGTTACCGGTAGTACACATATGTACGTTGTTACCGGTATTACACACATGTATGTTGTTAGTTGCTAGAGGTAGTACACACATGTACGTTGTTAGTTGTTACCGGTAGTACACACATGTACGTTGTTACCGGTAGTACAATTACATTTAGTTGCTTGTTACAGTTAGTTGTTGTACTGTAGTACACATGTACGTGTTACCGGTAGTACACACATGTACGTTGTTAGTTGCTACTGGTAGTACACACATGTACGTTGTTAGTTGCTACTGGTAGTACACACATGTACGTTGTTAGTTGCTACTGGTAGTACACACGTGTACGATGTTAGTTGTTACCTGTAGTACATACGTGTACGATGTTAGTTGCTATTGGTAGTACACACGTGTACATTGTTAGTTGTTACTGAGTACACTGTACGTTGTTAGTGCTACTGGTAACACTGTACGTTGTTAGTTGCTACTGGTAGTACACACGTGTACGATGTTAGTTACTACTGGTAGTACACACGTGTACGATGTTAGTTACTACTGGTAGTACACACGTGTACGATGTTAGTTACTACTGGTAGTACACACGTGTACGATGTTAGTTGCTACTGGTAGTACACACGTATACGATGTTAGTTGCTACTGGTAGTACACACGTGTACGATGTTAGTTACTACTGGTAGTACACACGTGTACGATGTTAGTTACTACTGGTAGTACACACGTGTACGATGTTAGTTATTACTGGTAGTGCACACATGTACGATGTTAGTTACTACTGGTAGTACACACGTGTACGATGTTAGTTATTACTGGTAGTACACACGTGTACGATGTTAGTTACTACTGGTAGTACACACGTATATGATGTTAGTTGCTACTGGTAGTACACACGTGTACGATGTTAGTTGCTACTGGTAGTACACACGTGTACGATGTTAGTTACTACTGGTAGTACACATGTGTACGATGTTAGTTGCTACTGGTAGTACACACGTGTACGATGTTAGTTACTACTGGTAGTACACACGTGTGTGAGGGAAAAGTCTGGGCATTATATACTACTGACCCAACATCATACTGGAACCACAACGGCCAATTTTTATTTTTATTTAATTTTAATTAAAAGCTTTAGAAAACTATCTTCATTATTATTCCTCTAGTCATTTATTTATTTATTTTTTCATTCTTTTTGTTCAGGCGAAAGGCGTTCCCCTGACACGTGCATGTTATTGGTTGCTACTGGTACTACACACGTACATATTAGCTGCTACATACAACATGTTGTATGTAACAACCAGGTGTACTTACAACTCTGTAAGAGTGAACCCCTCAGAGACCTGATAGCATCCAGGGCCCTATTGAAAGACAGATGCCACTGTTTGCAATAGTTACCACAAGTTACAACAGAGGGGCCATTGGTTACAACAGAGGGGCCATTGGTTACAACAGAGGGGCCATTGGTTACAACAGAGGGGCCATTGGTTACAACAGAGGGGCCATTTACTACCAATGGTTACAATAGAAGAGTCACTAGTTACAACAGAAGAATCATTGGGTACAACAGAGGGATCATTGGTTACAAAAGAGGGGCCATTGGTTACAGCAGAGATGACTACAGAAGGACTATTGGTTTCAACAAGCAAACAACAGGCTTAGTGAGGCACCACTGGTTGAAACATTGGCATTATATGTTGAAATAGACGTTCCACTAGCTAAAATACAGGTACCGATGGTTTCAATACGAAGTACCATTAGCTTAAATGCACCATTAGAAGAAATAGAGGTATTATTGGTTGAAAAGGTGGGACCATTGGTTGGAACGAAGGGTCACTGGTTGAAACGGAAGGGCCATTGTTTGAAATGGAGTGCCATTGATTGCAATCGAGACACCATTGGTTGCACTGCGGATACCAATGTTTGCAACGGAGGTACCAAGGCGGCTCGCAACGGAGGTACCATGGTCACAGCGGAGGTACAATTGAAAGCGTCGGTGGTATCATTGGTTGCAAGCGGATTCCATTGGTTGCAACGAAGGTACCTTTGGTTGCAATGGAGGTACAATTGGTTGCAATATATGAAATGTACTTCACTTCCCAACGAGGAAGGAAAAACAGAAGCGTTTTAACGAATAAGAAAATTTCCCAAACATTTTCAATATATGTGTACTCACCTAGTTGTGGTTGCAGAGATCGAGTCACAGCTCCTGGCCCCGCCTCTTCACTGGCCGCTATTGGGTCTCACTTCCTGCTCCATTAGCTTTATCATACCTCTTCTTAAAGTTATGTATGGATCCTGCCTCCACTACATCACTTACCAGACTATTATACTTCCTGACAACTCTGTGACTGGAGAAATACTTCCTAACATCCCTGTGATTCATCTGAGTCTTCAATTTCCAACTGTGAGCCCTTGTTGCTGTGTCCCATCACTGGAACATCCTGCCTCTGTCCACCTTGTTGATTCCTCGCAGTATTTTATATGTCATTATCATATCTTCCCTATCTCTCCTGTCCTCCAGTGTCGTCAGGTCGATTTCCCTTAACCTCTCCTTGTAGGACATATCCCTTAGCTCCGGGACTAGTCTTGTTGCAAACCTTTGCACTGTCTCGAGCTTCTTTACGTGCTTGGCTAGATGTGGGTTCCAAACTGGTGCTGCATACTATAGTATGGGCCTAACGTACACAGTGTACAGGGTCCTGAACGATTTTTTATTATGATGTCGGAATGCTGTTCTTAGGTTTGCTAGGCGCCCGTATACTGCAGCAGTTATTTGGTTGATGTGCGCCTCAAGAGATGTGCCTGGTGTTATACACACCCCATGATCTTTTTCCTTGATTGAGGTTTGTAGTCTCTGGCCCCCTAGACTGTACTCCGTCTGCGGTCTTCTATGCCCTTCCCCAATCTTCATGACTGCACTTGGTGGGGTTGAATTCCAGGAGCCAATTGCTGGACCATGCTTGCAGCCTGTCCAGATTCATTTGTAGTTCTTCCTGGTCCTCGTCCGATTGAATTCTTCCCATCAACTTCACATTATCTGCAAACAGGAACACTTCGGAGTCTATTCTTTCCGTCATGTCGTTCACAAATACCAGAAACAGCACCGGTCCTAGGACTGACCCTTGTGGAACCCCACTCGTCACCGGCGCCCACTCTGACACCTCGCCACGTACCATGATTCGCTGTTGTCTTCCTGACAGGTATTCCCTGATCCATTGTAGTGCCTTCCCATTATCCCTGCCTGGTCTTCCAGCTTCTCCACTAATCTCTTGTGTGGAACTCTCAAACGCCTTCTTACAGCCCAAGAATATATGCAATCTACCCACCCCTCTCTCTCTTGCCTTACTGTGTATGTGTGTGTGTGTGTGCTCACCTAGTTGTACTCACCTAGTTGTGGTTGCAGGGGTCGAGTCATAGCTCCTGTCCCCGCCTCTTCACTGGCCGCTACTGGGTCACTCTCCATGCGCCATGAGCTTTATCATACCTCTTCTTAAAGCTATGTATGGAACCTGCCTCCACTACATCGCTTCCCAAACTATTCCACTTCCCGACCACTCTGTGACTGAAGAAATACTTCCTAACATCCCTGTGATTCATCTGAGTCTTCAACTTCCAACTGTGTCCCCTTGTTGCTGTGTCCCATCTCTGGAACATTCTGTCTCTGTCCACCTTGTTGATTCCTCTCAGTATCTTATACGTCGTTATCATATCCCCCTGTCTCTCCTGTCCTCCAGTGTCGTCAGGTCGATTTCCCTTAACCTCTCCTCGTAGGACATACCCCTTAGATCCGGACTAGTCTTGTTGAAACTTGCATTTCTCTAGCTTTTTAGTGCTTGGCTAGATGTGGGTCCAAACTGGTGCGCATACTATAGTATGGCCTAAGTACACAGTGTACAGGGTCCTGAACGATTTTTATTAAGAGTCGGAATGCTGTTCTTAGGTTGCAGGCGCCCGTATGCTGCAGCAGTTATTTGGTTGATGTGCGCCTCAGAGATGTGCCGGTGTTATACTCACCCCAAGATCTTTTTCCTTGATTGAGTTTGTAGTCTCTGGCCCCTAGACTGTACTCCGTCTGCGGTCTTCTTTGCTTTCCCCAATCTTCTGACTTTGCACTTGGTGGGTTAATCCAGGAGCTAATTGCTGGACCATGCTTGCAGCCTGTCCAGATCATTTGTAGTTCTGCCTGGTCTCGTCCGATTGAATTGTTCCCATCAACTTCCACATTATCTGCAAACAGAACACTTTTAGTCTATTCTTTCCGTCAGTCGTTCACATACCAGAAACGCACCGGCCCTGGACTTACCCTGTGGAACCCCATCGTCACCTGCGCCCACTCTGACACTGCCACTACCATGTTGCTGCTG
This sequence comes from Cherax destructor, assembly GCA_009830355.1. NCBI lineage: Eukaryota > Metazoa > Arthropoda > Malacostraca > Decapoda > Parastacidae > Cherax > Cherax destructor. The sequence goes on from WNWK01013251.1 coordinate 22,489, forward strand.
TCTTCCTGACAGGTATTCCCTGATCCATTGTAGTGCCTTCCTCCTTCATTATCCTGCCGTGATCCTCAGCTTCTGCACTAATTCTTTCTGGACTGTGTCACAACCCTTCTTGACAGTCCTAATGACCTATGCAACACTCCACCCCTCTCCTCTGTCTTACTGCTGTCACCATGTTCGTGGAACTCCAGTATGTTTTGTGACTTCAGTTTTCCTTTCCCTGAAACCGTGTTGGCCGTCGTTGATAATCATTTCGCTGGTGCTCACCACTCTTCTCCTGACAATCTTCTCCATGACCTTGCATACTATACATGTCAGTGACACTGGTCTGTAGTTTAGTGCTACGTTCCTGTCGCCTTTTTTAAAAATTAGAACAACATTTGCTGTTTTCCATACCCAGGTAGCTGCCCTGTTTCGATAGATGTGTTGAAGATTGTTGTTAGGGGTACACATAGCTCCTGTGCTCCCTCTCTCAGGACCCATGGAGAGATGTTATCCGGCCCCATCTCCTTTGAGGTATCTAGCTTGCTTAGTAGCCTCTTCACTTCCTCCTCAGTTGTGTGTATTGTGTCCAGTACCTGATGGTGTACCCTACCTCTCCGCCTTTCTGGAGGGCCTTCTATCTCCTCTGTGAACACCTCTTTGAATCTCATGTTAAGCTCCTCACACACTTCACGGTCATTTCTTGTGACCTCCCCTCCTACCTTCATCAGCCTGATCACCTGGTCCTTGACTGTTGTTCTCCTCCTGATGTGGCTGTACAACAGCTTTGGGTCAGATTTGGCTTTCGCTGCTATGTCATTCTCGTATTGTCTTTGGCCTCCCTTCTTACCTGTGCATATTCATTTCTGGCTCTACGACTGCTCTCCTTACTCTCCTGGGTTCTTTGCCTTCTGTACTTCTTCCATTCCCTGGCACACTTGGTTTTGGCTTCCCTGCACCTTTGGGTGAACCATGGGCTCATCCTGGCTTTTTCGCTTTTCCTGTTACCCTTGGGTATAAACCTCTCCTCAGCTTCCTTGCAAATTGTTGTCATATATTCCATCATCTCGTTTACTGACTTCCCTGCCAGCTCTCTGTTCCACTGAACTCCGTGCAGCCCTTCCTGCTACCCCCTCCACGTGTAACTCTACTATGTATTCGAAGTGTGTGTGTGTGTGTGTGTGTAGGTGTGTGTGTGTACTCACGTATTTGTTCTCACCTATTTGTGGTTGCAGGGGTCGATTCATTGCTCCTAACCCCGCCTCTTCACTGATCGCTACTACGTCCTTTCTCTCCCTGCTCCATGAGCTTTATCAAACCTCGTCTTAAAACTATGTATGGTCCCTTCCTAAATTTCATCAATTGCCAGGCTATTCCACTTCCTGACAACTGTATGACAAAAGAAATACTTCCTAACATCCCCTTAACTCATCTGAGTCTTCAACTTCCAATTGTGACCTCAAGTTTCTGTGTCCCATCTCTGGAACATCCTGTCTCTTTCCACCTTGTTAATTCCTCGCAGTATTTTGTCGTTATCATGTCTTCCCTAACCCTCCTGTCCTCCAGTGTCGTCAGGCCGATTTCCTTAACCTTTCTTCGTAGGACATTCCCTTTAGCTCTGGCACTAGTTTTGTTGCAAACCTTTGCACTTTCTCTAATTTCTTGACTTGCTTGACCAGGTGTGGGTTCCAAACTGGTGCTACATCCTCCAGTATGGGCCAGAAGTTTACAATGTACAGAGTCTTGAACGATTCCTTACTGAGGTATCGGAACGCTATTCTCAGGTTTGCCATGCGCCCATGTGCTGCAGCAGTTATCTGGTTTATGTGCGCCTGAGCAGATGTGCTTGGTATTATACTCACAAGATCCTTTTCCTTGAATGAGGTTCACAGGCTTTGGCCACCAAGCCTATACTCTGTCTGCGGTCTTCTTTGCCCTTCTCCGATCTTCATTACTTTGCATTTGGCGGGGTTGCTGGACCAATCTTCCAGCCTGTGTAAGTCTCTTTGTAGTCCTGCCGGATCCTCGTCCGATTTAATTCTCCTCATTAACTTCACATCATCTGCAAACAGTTACACTTCTGAGTCTATCCCTTAAGTCATGTCATTCACATATAAGAAAAATAGCGCTGGTCCTAGGACTGACCCCTGTGGAACTCCACTAGTCACAGGCGCGTAATCTGACACCTCGTCACGTACCATAACTCGTTGCTGCCTCCCTGTCAGGTATTCTCTGATCCATTACAGTGTCCTTCCTGTTATGTCTGCCTGATCCTCTAGCTTTTGCACTAATCTCTTGTGACGAACTGTGTCGAAGGCCTTCTTGCAGTCCAAGAAAATGCAATCTACCCACCCCTCTCTTTCGTATCTTCCTTCCGTTACCTTGTCATAAAACTCCAGTAGGTTTGTGATACAATATTTGCCTTCCATGAATCCGTGCTGGTTATCTTTTATAAGCTTGTTTCGTTCTAGGTGCTCCACCACTCTCCTCCTGATAATCTTCTCCATGACTTTGCATACTATACATGTCAGTGACACGCGTCTGTAGTTTAGTGCCTCATGTTTGTCTCCTTTCTTAAAAATTGGGACTACATTTGCCATCTTCCATACCTCGGGTAGTGTTGAGATGGATGTGATGAGAATTGTTGTTAGTGGCACACACAGCGTCTCTGCTCCCTCCCTAAGGACCCACCGAGAGATATTTTCCGGTCCCACTGCTTTTGAGGTATCAAGTTCACTTAGCAGCTTCTTCACTTCCTCCTCGGTTGTTTATATTTCATCCAGCACTTGTTGGTATATCCTTTGATGGTGTACCCATCTATTCTGACTTCTCGGAGTCTTTTCTGTCTCCACTGTAAATACTTCCGTAAATCTCGTGTTGAGCTCCTCACATACTTCTTGGTCGTTTCTTGTGAGCTCCCCACCTTCTTTCCTCAGCCTGATTACCTGGTCCTTGACTGATGTCTTCTTCTTGATGTAGCTATACAACAGCATCGGGTCAGACTTGAATTCTGATGTTGTCGCTTTCGTACTGTCACTGGGCCTCCCTCCTTATCTGTGCATACTCGTTTCTGGCTCTCAGACTAATCTCTTTACTTTCCTGGGTCTTTTGTCTTCTGTACTTTTTCCATTCTCTAGCGCACTTAGTTTTTGCTACCATACACCATTGGGTAAACCAAGGGCTCATTCTGGTATTCCCATTATTTCTGTTGCCCTTGGGAACAAACAAACCTTTCCTCTACCTCCTTGCATTTTGTTGTCATGAAGTCCATCATTTCGTTTACTGATTTTCCTACCAATTCTCTTTCCCACTGAACATCCTACATTAAGTTCCTCATGCCTGTGTGTGTGTGTGTACTCACCTAATTGTACTCACCTAATTGTGGCTGCAGGTTTCGAGTCACAGCTCCTGGCCTCGCTTCTTCACTGGTCGCTACTAGGTCACTCTTCCTGCTCCATGGATTCTGCCTCCACTACCTCACTTCTCAGACTAATCCACTTCCTGACAACTCTGTGACTGAAGAAATACTTCTTAACATCCCTGTGATTCATCTGAGTCTTCAACTTCCAACTGTGACCCCTTGTTGCTGTGTCCCATCTCTGGAATATCTTGTGTGTGTGTGTGTGTGTGTGTGTGTGTGTGTGTGCGTGTGTGTGTGTGTCTTTGTGTGTGTGTCTTTGTGTGTGTGTGTGTGTCTTTGTGCAGGAAGATATAAACAAAGTTTTCAGTGGGCATTGGAGAATAACACGATGTTCAGTAGTTATAAGTTCCAACTACTAAGATACGGAAAGAGTGAAGAACTCAAAAGAGACATTGTATACAGAACGCAAGATGATCATCAAAAAGAACAAAACAAAAGATTTGGGCGTAATAACGTCAGCTGTAGAGTTTTCTTAAAAGAACACAGTATGGCAAATGTCACGAAAGCCAGGAAAATCATGTAGTGGAGAATGAGAACTTTCAAAACAGAGGAAAGAGTGTTGATGGTGACAGTTTTCAAATCACTTTTCCCTCTTGCTTAGAGTATTGTTCGGTGTTGACGGCTTCTTTCAGGGCAGGAGAGATATCAGAGATGAAACAAATATAGAGACCATTTAAGGCCCCCACAAAACCAATAAACATTTATATTACAGGAAAACCTCAAAGTCCTAAATATGGATTCACCGGAGCAGAGAGAGAGTGAGAGACATATATACAGACAGAGGTACAGAGAGAGAGAGAGAGAGAGAGAGAGAGAGAGAGAGAGAGAGAGAGAGAGAGAGAGAGAGAGAGAGAGAGAGACCTATAACAATATATACTTGCATGGTGCCATAACAGCATACTGGGGTGTGAGTTACGGGGGAATGTGTAAGATAAACCCGGTGAAATGCAGGGAGGCTATGGGCATAATGAGAGAACATTGTGTAGAAATATCCAAGAGGAAATCCTGCATGTTTTTCATCCAAGTGCCAGATCAACCAGCCTGTGATGGATGTATTGGCTACCGGGCCGCCGACAGTAACAGCCTAGTCGATCATGCAAGCACCAGACAAACCTGGCCCAGGATCGGGCTGCGAGAGTAGGGAAATTCTCGAAACCCATCAGAGGTCAATGGTACATCAAAGTGTGGTGTGTGTGTGTGTGTGTGTGTGTGTGTGTGTGTGTGTGTGTGTGTGTGTGTGTGTGTGTGCGTGTGTATAGTGAAATAATTACCTTCCACTCTGCTTTCACTTTCCTTTCACTTCTGGCTGTCTAGAGTGGCAAAAGTTGTGTCCAGTTTTTATTCTCAATTTACAATACAATGGATCAAGTTTAGTTTTCTCCCTCTCTGTGTTGTATCGACTTCCTTGTTCTGTCTTTGGTATTCTTGTTACTTCCCTCTCAAGGGAGGTATGCCGGTGTGGCTCTCATGATGAAAGCAACTAGGTCAGAGGATTCAGAGGTACATTACGTACCGTGTCAGATGGTACAGTTGCAACATTTATTATTGCATCAAAGGGTACAGAAGTTGTATTTAGTGCTGTCAGAGGATACACAAGTTGCATTTAATTTTGTCACAGGGTACAGAAGTTACATTTGGTACAGTGTCAGCAGAAAGTACAGAAGTTACATCAAGTCAAGCTCGGAGAAAGACAAGTCTGGTAAGTTCAGTTACTGTTGAGAGTTATGGGAGGGGGTAAGGTGACAGACAAGTTTATTATGAGTGTTATATGAATCGTGGGCAATGTGGACAATAGGTCCAGCCAACATGCAAATTCTACTGTTTTTTTCGGTGGTTTTGGTGAGGTGGATCACTTGCTGCTGCTCCCAAAACTCTACGCCTTTTCCTGTCGTATTCGTGACGTGACATTTAGTCAGAGGGTACAGAAGTTACATTTAGCACCGCAAGAGATTAAAGAAGTTACATTTAGCACCGCAAGAGATTAAAGAAGTTACATTTAGCACCGCAAGAGATTAAAGAAGTTACATTTAGCACCGCAGGAGATTAAAGAAGTTAAACTTCGTACTCTCAGAGGGTGGAAAAGTTACACTTCGTACTCTCAGAGAGTAGAGAAGTTACATTTAGTACTGTCATGGAGTAAACAAGTTATATTGAGTACTGTCGGAGAACGCAAAAGTTACACTTATTCCCGTTACATAGAATACAGATGTTATATTTAGTTTGTGTAGCACGAGACTCTTTCCTTGTTTATTTCAACCTTCCCAAATGGTGGTGTTTTTCTGTGTTTTTTCCCCTATGTGTGTTTTGCGTGTCCAAGCAGAAAGGTGTCCCAACCGGTTGTATTTGTATTGAACATTCATTCCTTTTTCCTTTGTTCTTTGTTTACACTTGGCGTCAGTGTTTCTGATTGTTTTGATTGTTTTTATTTTTATTGTTTTTTTAGTGCTGCATATCTAATTATATTTGTGTCACTTTGTTTGATTTTTTTCCTTTTTATTGTGTTTCTGATTTTTGTTTTAGTATAATTTATTTTATTGTTAGTGTTACATTGCTAGTTATTTTTTTCTGTGATTTGTTTTGTGTTTAAAATTTTTAGCTGCAGTTAATATTTAGTTTTTGTTAATTATTTTAGTGTAAATCTCTAGAAGGATAGTGACACACAGATACACACATACATACACGCATATACACATATATACACAAACACACACACACACACACACATACACACACACACACACACACACACACCACACACACACACAAAGCACACTTCAGATGGAACGGAAGGGATGTTAGGAAGTATATTTTCAGTCAGAGAGGTATGTCAGGAAGTGAGATAGTCTGAAGTATGTAGTGGAGGGCAGGATCATCATAGCTTTAATTAGGGAGTATGTACAAGCCAGGAGCAAGGGAGACGTAGCAGTGATGCCCCATGAAGAGCGGGGCCAGGGCTGTAGCGAAGTCACTCAGCAAGACAGGAAGACACAACACACAAAAGAAGGAAACTCATAGGAGCCCTGAAGACGGGGAGTTTAAGGAAGTTATAAGAGAGACAGGAAGGAAAATGATGAAAAATCTGAAGGGAAAGCCAGTGGGATGCGAGGAGGTCGATGATGTGGGATGCTGAAGTGGCGCCAAGAAGCAGGAAACACAACTAATATTGTGAGATTATATCGATCATCGAGTGCACAGGTTGAGAGGAAGAGTCAGGGTAGAGGTGTCTCCCTCGGCAAATAACGATCCTGTCCTGAGCTACCTATGACCTTGTGTTCGCATGTAACTCAAGACAGGATCATAAAACAGAGAGCTAGGACGAAGAGCACACATGATCATCGTTTATACCGGAATCGGGAAATGTTGGTATCTGAAAGTGAAGAGCTGAGGGTGTATGTATAAAGGGCGTCAGGATCGGAGTAGAGTAGCAGACGAGGGGCCAGAAGGACGGAAAGCCCAGCCTCGATAAACTCCTCAAGGTGCATCCTCAGCCCAAGCTGGCTTAACTCCAGGCGCGCCTAAACTTCACCAACAATAACCCTCACCTTTTCTCCTTATCCCCACACCTTGATCCCTGACCCCTCTCCCTGCAATGATGCACACTCCCCCTCTCCCTGCAATGATGCACACTCCCCCTCTCCCTGCAATGATGCACACTCCCCCTCTCCCTGCAATGATGCACACTCCATCTCCAGCCCTACCTGCTCCACTCCTGTCGGAAAAGCAACAAGCAGAATGACTAGACATTAGAACCCAAAACATGATAATGCAATGAACGCTCAGAGTGTGATACACAAATGGAGAATGAAACAAGTGATGAGTTAAAGGAACGAATAGCAGAGGTGACCCCAGACTTAGATGTCATAGACACAGTTAACTGAAATAATAGATGCCATATTCGCAGCTCAATCTCAGGTGATAAGAAAAGACAGAGGAAACAGGTGAGGCAGAGGAGTCGCACTAGTAATAAAAAATTAGTGGAGTTTTGAAGAAATGTGAGTCAAACAAACAGTTGAGACTAGAATACCCGCGTTAGTAATTAGTGATATATAGCCTGCTAAGTAATAGGCGACTAAGATACAAATATAAAGACAACGAAGCATTGACTGATACTGTAAAAGAAGAGGGAGACCACACTGGGCTAAATAAATACTTATCATGGGTGATTTCAACCACAAAGTCAGAGATTGGAACAACTGGGACCCAAACGGGGACCATAAATTTGGAGGGAAAGTTGATGGTATTGGTTGGGAAAACTTCGTTTCACTGAGAATGGAAGAAATCAAAGAGTACTTATCTGGGAAGAGACGTCAGAATGGCGAAGAGTAAAGGGCGGGGGTTCAGCAAGGATCGGTATTACGACCAGTACTGTTTATGATACATAAATGATTTTCCACATAGGATTTAGTCGGAGGTATCCCTTTTTGATGGTGCAGGATTGGACAGATAAGTTGTTGCTTCATTTTAGCCCCGACAAATGCATGGTTATGAAGACTGGGGAAGGGGCCAGGTGGCCGGAGACGGAGTATAGACTTTGGGACAGAAACTGCAGCCCTCACTTACCTAGGGGTAAGTATAGTTACTGGAATATCGAAGAGGCTCACATCAGTTGAATGTTTCTGGCAAATCTAAGTTCATCTGAGTCCATTTGGAGTATGCAACTAGCAGCTGAAAAACTATTTTAGGAAAATGGAGAAAGTGCAAAGGTATGCAACGATGTTAGTGCCAGAACTAAGGAATACCAGTTACGAGAGGAGGCTGACGGAATTGAATCTAAGGACATTTGAGGACAAAAGAACCAGGGAGACCTGATAACAACATGCAAAATACTTAGAGGAACTGATAGGATAGACAGGAATAAACTGCTTGAGAGACGAGAAGCAGGTACTGCTGGATTGTAGATACAAATAATGCATAGGAATTTGAGGAAATATTTCTTAAGCATCAGGATGCCCGGGTAGGGAAACAAACCTAGAAATGAGGGAAGCATCCTTCATATATATAGTTTTAAAAGCAGAAACGACTGGTCCCACAAGGTCAGGTGAGAGTGAATCTGTCAAGCTCTAGGTTGAGAGGCGGAGCCAGGAGGTTGGGCTCGACTCCTGTAACCACAAACAAGTGAGTACATGTGAGTAAGTACACACACTAACGCAACGTAACTTTGTTCCTGAAAGGGATATCCATAGAGAAATGGAACTTTCTTTATAAGAGGAAGACTGGACACCACGAGTACACAGCATCTGCTCCTGTACTTTGAAACAGATCATTACAAATAAACAATTAGAAATGGGTACCTATAAATCATAAAATACAAATTAGCCAAGTATAAATTGGTATTTGCAAATAGGCAATTACAAATAGGTAATTACTCATACTGCACGTGCCAACAGACACCTTTCATAGGATACTGGAACCAGACTGATGGTCTCACGTCCTTGATGGTCTCCCGGGGCCCGGCCAGGTCCATTCCACTTGGGTAAATGGACCCGGGTAAATCGAGGGAGGTAAACAGATTCGCGCGATAGAATATCGCCTCCGAGAGATGGAATAATACTTGTGATATCAGCTGCGGACCATAATGGAAATATTACGGAGAATAACTCAATAAATGGCTGGATCTTAACTCTCGCCTTTCCTCTAAAATTAATTAAGGAAATACGTTTTACAAAGCAATTACACAACCGTACTGATAATAATAATAATAATAATAATAATAATAATAATAATAATAATAATAATAATAATAATAATAATAATAATAATAATAATAATAATAATAATAATACTAATAGAAGGAAGAAGGGAGTAAAGCAGGGAAAAAAGGAAGAAAGGGTGATTATGAGGGAGACAGCGATGAGGGAGGAAATGAGCGACGATAGAAGAGAGGAGGAAGGAAGGAAGGAATAATCGATTAAGGAAAGAAAGAAGTAAAATCTTCAGGAAAAATAAGAAATGTAAATAAAAGAATTATGCTTAGAAACGCATATGGGAAATCATCATAATTTGTCTTGAAACTTCTCTCTAAAGTGCGTTTTAAGGGGAAAATTGCGAGGAAAATTTTAATAATATGTGTACGCTAGTTTACGTCTTTCGGCGCTCACCTGGAGCCGAAGTGGTCAGTGAAGGCTCGAACCAGCGTCTGAATTATACAAGCCAGTCTAGAACACTTATATTTAAGGGGACAGAACCCTTCTGTTTAAGGACACGCTAGAACCAATTTATTCAAGGGGGACTAAAACTCTGCTATTTAAGGGGGACTAGAATCCTTTAACTTAAGGTGATACTAGAACCTTTTCATATAAGGTGGGAATAGAACCCTTCTATTTAAGGTGAAACTAGACCCCTTCTATTTAAGGTGAAACTAGACCCCTTCTATTTAGGGTGGGACTAGAATCCTAATTAGGGTTGGACAAGAATTCTATTTAAGATGAAACTAGAACCCTACTATTTAAGATGAAACTAGAACCCTACTATTTAAGATGAAACTAGAACCCTACTATTTAAGATGAAACTAGAACCCTACTATTTAAGATGAAACTAGAACCCTACTATTTAAGATGAAACTAGAACCCTACTATTTAAGGTGGGACTCGAACCCTTATATTTAAGCAGAACTAGAACCCTTCTATTTAAGGGTGACCGTGATATACATACAAGGTGAAAAACAGTCTCTCAGACATTTACCTGATAAATAGACATATCAGTGTTTGAAAATATATTAAAACGTGATATGCAGAATAACGCACAAACATCTAAGTATTTATAAACCTTTTATTTGTGTATAAGAATGTTTAGTAATTCTTTAATTTTGGGCACAAGATGTAGGTTGTACCTAATATCGGAAAAAACGTGTATTATTCTTATTTTCTGCAGGAATGCCAATCGTATATTATAGTAGGTGTGTTGTTCTAATGCACAGTTAGGATCCTGCACCTAACAAGCGCCAGCTTCGTGGGTAATGCAGCCAACAGCATCTAACCTATGTTCTGGACTTTCCCTACGCTCTTCCAGATTGTCTGGAACCAAGAAGGGGGCGTGGCCTCCTCACCTGTCACACTACTGTGCATCCTTACTTGCTGTTTAAGAATGACGTTTACGTTATGTTTCGTTCACCCACAAAACGATTCCGAGAAGGTTCGTGAAGTTTACTCTCATCAGGTGTCTGTCTGCTTCTGAGGTAGTATACTGTTGTCTTTGATCTTGGGTGGACGTGCTGCGGATGTTGCCTTCGTTTCAAGGCTGTTTCTTCACTTCCGAGTGTTCTTTTTTGGTGAATGTCCTTACACATCTCTGTTGGTGAGTCAGAGTGCATATTGATGTTCTTTTTGGGTTTACTTCACAAGGACCTTTGGATGTACGTAGTTGTCTTATGGATTGTTGCAGGATGTTCCTGTCATGATACCTTGCTCTCCAGAGCTTGGCTCTAGATATTCTAAGTTGTGGTTACTCTTCACTGTCACAGTAAGATCACATTGTAATTACACTCTCGAGTAATGCAACCATTACTTTGCTGTGGCACTTGGAGGTTGTATATCCTCCTTAGGATGTTTTGATGGTAACTATAGCTGTTCCTTGTTTACTCTCGTTGGTCAAGGTGTTGGCTACTATTTCACAACGTTGTATCTGTCTATCTTGGACAGGATATTTAGGTGTCGTAGTTATTTGGATAATGTTTTTATGCAAAGTTAAAACAGTCATTAACTTGCAAATAACAGCGAATTGACCCATTACTTGAATATTATGTAGAGCACTGCGTTTTTCTCTCCTGAAAGTACTATTAAATTGCTGACCCGTACTGTGGCACACATTTCCCCAAGACCAGTATAGATTTTTAAGTAACTTGTCGATATTTAACTTTTCACTTTCTTAGATATCTTTTACATGCGTTTAATGTGATACTAGAACGCTTCTATTTAATGTGATTGTGGAACCCTTTTATTTATTTGAGTTTAGAACCCGTCTATTTAATGTGAAACTAGAATCCAAGAACCCTTTTATTTGGGGGAAGACTATAATTCTTTTATTCCATTAGAGACATAAGGAGAGACTAGAACTCTTCTGTTTCATGGAAACTAGAGTCCATCTATTTAAGGGAAGGTTAGAATACTTTTGTAAGAGAAGAAACCCTTCTATTTAAGGTATAGCTTAATCTCTTCTATTTAAGAGGAGGCTAGCTCCTTCTATTTAAGGGAAGGCTAGTTATATTTTCAGCCCATTTACAAAGCAGAGGACGAGTACCTATTGTATACCTAAGATACAGGAGTGTTTTATGTTTGAAGCCAAGCAGTAGAGGCTTTTGAAAGTTATCGAACCCATTCCAAGACAAATGGAATGAGTAATATAATTATGATGATAGAGCCCTGTACATGTCAAGAGTTTTACAAACAATTCCCCTGTTGCAATAAACCAGCGTTGATTTTTTTAATCTGATCGGATAAGGCGTTCTTAAGTTGTAAACGAAGTAAAAACAAAACAGTAGATGAAGGAAATTAAAAATTAGCACTCACCTAAAGGTAATCTAATTGCGAGAGGAATATCACTAAGTTCATCCTGGCCAACAGTTTTACTGAGACGAGAATGTGTTTTGACCCGAGACGTAAACTTCTTGGATTAAAGATGGGAAATAATCTTGTTATTTTCTGATGTGGTCTTTGGTAATGAGGTTGTGTGTGGTCCTTGTGGTGTTATGTGGTCCTGGTCTTATGTGATGCTGGTCTTGTGTGGTACGTGTTATCTTGTTTGGTTCTGGTCTTGTGTGATCCTCGTCTTGTATTGTCCCGGTGAGTTAAGTATTCAGTGGTCTACGTGTTGTACAAGATCAGTGTTTTGTGAAATGATATATGAAAACATAAACAGAGAGAGAGAGGGGGGGGAAGTTAGAATGGGGTTATGAAGAAGAAAGAATCAGAAAGGAATATGCAAAATTAGCAAAAAATGAACGCATCTATATTGTAAATGTTAAAATATAATGTCATACTGTATTAGAAATACAAAAACGCAAAATGCACGGAACGTTAAACAGGAGCTGTAACTGGGCGAGGAGCTATGAATCGACCCCTGCAACCAGAACTAGGTGAGTACATGTTGCGCTGCTGTACGAAAACAACGGAGTAAAGTAGAAGTAACTCTACGGAGAGCGACACCCACGTTTCATTTAATATTCTCTTTGATCTGTCTGGCTACCGAATTTTATTTAGAGCCTCGTGTATAGTAGTAATATTTAGGAAATTAAATGCCCACGCTAACACACACACACACACACACACACACACACACACACACACACACACACACACACACACACACACACATACACACACACACACAGGCCAAGTATTTATTTGATAAGAACCTTCGACATATGATAATTACTACTACCACCACCTCAACCACCATTACCATCACTACTACCAGTACTACTTCCACTGCTACTACCAACTCTACCACTAATACCAATACCACCTCATCTACTACTACTACTATCAACACTACCACTACCATTTCGACTCATATTACTACTACCACTACTACCCTCCCTACCACAACTACCTCCCCTACAACTTCGATCACTACCACTACTACTACAACTGCTACTACCACTTTTACTACCATTACTTCTATCACTACCATTACCACAATGCCACTAATGTTACTACTATTATTATTACTACCACTATTAGTAATACTTCTACTACTATTACTACTACTACTCTTAATACTACCACCATTTCTACTACTACCACTACTACTACTACCACCACTATTACTACTCGTATCACTGCTTCAACTACGGCTATTCTGGTGGTGTTGTAATTACTACTACTAATATTACTACTACTTGTACTACTACTGCTGCTACTTGAACTACTACTACATCGACTATTACTACTCTTTCAGCTATTACTTTGACAATTATTTCTAATTCAACTATTACTATTACTACTTCTACTACGACTATTACTACTACTACTTCTACTAAGACTATTACTGCTACTACTTCTGCTACGACTATTACTACTACTACTACTACACAAGCACGTACACATGCACACACACACACACACGTATACATGCACACACACACACACACACACACAAACACAAGATCCTCCTCCCGCTACACGCAAATGTGATGTTTATATAAGGTTAAGATCCCAGGAAGGACGCTAACCTCGTGTAATGGTCCACAGGCGCTACAAGTGTGACCTTAATCTTCCCCGGAGCATTCTAACCTCACCTGATGCACCGTAAACACTGTAGAGCAGCGCTTTGTGTATGATGATGGTGGCACTGGTGGCACTGTGAAAATTGTTTGGTGTACTGACAACGGTGTACTCTCATCCCCGTGCCTATTATGATTATTGAATTTAAACTCGTAATACGTTAGGCAGAATTCTTTAGCTTAAATCTTATGGTAATTTTGTGTATAATTTATACGATTATTTCTATTAAATGTATTTTTATTTGGAAAATTGAAAATAAAAATCATGTTAAAGAAAATACCTTATTATTTCACAAAAATTTCACTTTCCTTCAAACATGTTTAGGAAATGTTAACTTTTCCACTGAAATTTGGGTAGAAAATTACATTAAACCGAAACGCTATGTAAATAGTTCAATAATACAATAATATAAAATATAGGATTATATTAGTTAATAGTTATATATACAATAAGAAACCAAACTAAAATAACACAGTAACACTGAGGTCCTTGGTTTCTGGAAAACACATTAAGGTTGAAAATCTGAAGCTGATGAGAATAGGCAGTCACCAATTAACGCTTGGATGCCATCCATTCCAAGTTTTAGTAACTAATTTAGTACATTAGCTGGTAAGTAGGCTAAACCGTAAACTTAATCGGTACTATACTGTCAGTTATATGCATCAATAAATCGTGAAGACATTCAGACGAGCTAGACTAGGAAATATGTATTATGATTTAACGCTAATAAAAACTGTTATACTGTTTTACAGAGAGCGAAGACAAGTGCGAAGCTTCACACTTGACTCTCACTCTCTGCCACTGACGAATTAAGAGGCGACACTTATCAGCGTTTGACCCCATGCAACGGAGTCTTTTGAAAGTTATAGGAGTCATTCTAGGAAGTTTGGAATGGGTTCTACAACTTTGGTCATAGAGCACCTGCACATTCAAACATTTCCATGACTCTTGCTCTAGTCACTATAAACTGGTGTAGAAAATTTGAAGCGGATCAGATGAAGCCTCCTCGTGTTATAAAAAAATGAAAATTTGGTGGATGAAAATTAATAGGCTATTACTTAAAAGACTTCCTATTGAGGTACCTTTTTAATTTTTAATGATAATTATCCCTTCATACAATGACAATCCTATCATTATCCTACAGCTGAGATAACGTCCAGGCCCTCTTCTGTAATAATCCATGAAATTTTCTCCATTTAAGCATCATTTTTATGAATGATTGCTTTGGAATTTGTAGCAGTGAGTCAGCCATATAACAAGCCTATATAACAAGCAGAGGTGGGACATATCTCTTACAACCTGTCCCTCTTTTCCTTCTCCCACATTCACTCAAAGTTCGGTTGACTTTTTGTCACTGACTTGGGAAACATGTGAGCTAGGATGTCCTATCACTAACCTCCACAAACACCTTACACGGTCATATTTTTAGACAGATTTATAGCCATTGTCTTGTGTGTATAGGCACTGTCCATTCTGTGGACTCTTTCTGAGAGCCTTGGTGGCTACATACTGTCGTTAGTGTTAAAACTTTAAGTTTCATGTGTTGGATCTGTCATTTTAATTACAATGTTGACTTATCTCTAGGCGCTCTGTTGCTCAGAGTATCCCTAAGACAAACACACACACACACACAAGTCTGACCCGAAACTGCTGTATAGTCACATTAGGAGGAAGAGAACCGTCAAAGACCAGGTGATCAGGCTGAGGAAAGAAGGTGGGGAACTCAAAAGAAACGATAAAGAGGTGTATGAGGAGCTCATCACGAGATTTAAGGAAGTATTTACAGTGGAGACAGGAAGAACTCTGTGAAGACAGAACAGAGGGGGACACCAACAAGAAATATACCAACAAGTGTTGGATGACATACACACAACTGAGGAGGAGGTGAAGAAGTTGCTAAGTGACCTTGATACCTCAAAGGCGATGGGACCGGACAACATCTCCCCGTGGGTCCTTAGAGAGGGAGCAGAGATGCTGTGTGTGCCACTAACCACAATCTTCAACCTATCCCTTGAAACTGGGCAACTACCTGAGGTACGGAAGACGGCAAATGTAGTTCCCATTTTTAGGAAAGGAGACAGAAACGAGGCACTAAATTATAGACTACTGTCACTGACGTGTATAGTATGCAAAGTCATGGAGACGATTATCAGGAGGAGAATGATAGAGCACCTGGAACGGTAGAAGTTTATAAATGACAACCAGCACGGATTCATGGAAGGCAAATCCTGTGTCACAATCCTTCTCGAGTTTTATGACAAAGTAACAGAAGTAAGACACGAGAGAGAGGGGTAGATTGACTGCATTTTATAGGACTGCAAGAAGGCTTTCGACACACTTCCTCACAAAAGATTATTGCAGAAGCTAGAGGATCAGGCACGTATAACAGGAAGGTCACTGCAATGGATCAGAGAATACCTGACAGGGAGGCAACAACGAGTCATGGTACGAGATGAGGTATCACAATGGGCGCCTGTGACGAGCGGGGTTCCACAGGGGTAAGTCCTAGGACCAGTGCTGTTTTTGGTATGTATGAGTGACATGACGGAAGGGATAGACTAAGAAGTGTCCCTGTTTGCAGATGATGTGAAGTTAATGAGAAGAATTAAATCAGATGAGGATCAGGCAGGACTTCAAAAAGACCTGGAAAGGCTGGACACGTGATCCAGCAACTGGCTACTCGAATTTAACCCCGCCACATGCAAAGTCGTGAAGATCGGTGAAGGGCAAAAAAGACCACAGACAGAGTATAGGCTAGGTGGCCAAAGACTGCAAACCTCACTCAAGGAAAAAGATCTTGGGGTGAGTATAATACCGAGCACGTCTCCGGAAGTACACATCAACCAGATAACTGCTGCAGTATATGGGCGCCTGTCAAACCTAAGAATAGCGTTCTGATACCTCAATAAGGAATCGTTCAAGACACTGTACACCGTGTACGTCAGCCCATACTGGAGTATACAGCACCAGTTTGGAACCCACACCTGGTCAAGCACGTCAAGAAATTAGAGAAAGTGCAAAGGTTCGCAACAAGGCTAGTTCCAGAGCTAAGGGAAATGTCCTATGAAGAAAGGTTAAGGGAAATCGGCCTGACGACACTGGAGGACAGGAGGGTTAGGGGAGACATGATAACGATATACAAAATATTGCGAGGAATAGATAAGGTGGACAGAGACAGGATGTTCCAGGGATGGGACACAGAAACAAGGGGTCACAATTGGAAATTGAAGACTCAGATGAGTCAAAGGGATGTTAGGAAGTATTTCTTTAGTCACAGAGTTGTCAGGAAGTGGAATAGTCTGGAGAGTGAGGTAGTGGAGGCAGGAACCATACATAGCCTTAAGATGAGGTATGATAAAGCTCATGGAGCAGGGAGAGAGAGAGGACCTAGTAGCGATCAGTGACGTGGCGGGGCCAGGAACTGAGTCTCGACCCCTGCAACCACAAATAGGTGAGTCCATATAGGTGAGTACACACACATACACACACACACACACACACACACACACACACACACACACACACACACACACACACACACACACACACACACACACACACACACACACACACACATACATGCACACACACTTCATCCACACATTACCCTAAGTGGACCATTCTCTGAGGTTGTCTGGTGTGAACTTGGTCACAGGTAGAGAGTACTCTTCCGTGCTTAGCAATACGGGAACATAGAATTTTGGCTAGAGAGTATCTGCACACACATGCAGCGTGTCATGTGTCATGAGCTAGTGTATTGCATACCCTGATATTTGTGAAGTCTTAAGACTTTTGTATGATGTATCTTATGTATGAGTAGTCCAGTTTACAGTTTGAGGTTGATTAATTTCATTTGACATACGTGTTGTTAGATACGTAATTAAACATTTCTTCATTTATGTTCTATACTGTGGTTATTGTTTATATATATATTTGTACAAAATATCTTAATTCAGAAGAGATAGATGAGCATTACGCTCTTTACATAACAAATCTCTATACTGGTAAACAGAATGAGATGTTCAGTTTAACACAGAGTGGATTTGTTTACAACATATCCTAGTGTTAGCGTGACTCACATACCTCCAACATCTATTTCTCACCCGATATACTTTTCCTACACATACCTCTCCCTTATTCACTTTCCCTTCATGTAATTCTCCCGCATATCTCTCCCTTCAACCTATCTCTGTTATACCTCTCCCTTATTTCTTTCTCTCTCCTCTCTCTCTCTCTCTCTCTCTCTCTCTCTCTCTCTCTCTCTCTCTCTCTCTCTCTCTCTTCTCTCCACTCTCTTCCTCTCTCGTATAATTTTGCATCATTCTTCATTCTCATACCTGTCATGTTACTCCTACATCTTATCTGGCCATGGTACCTTGTCATACTTATCCAACCTCTCATTATTTTAACTCTCATTTTCTCCTCTCCCCATTATTATATCTCCCTGCTCCATCTCTCTCCCCATCATTATATCTCCCTGTTGTTGCTCTGAAAGATACATTTTTCACGCCTGCCATCCATCTTGGTAAATCTATCCATCTTCCTGTCTGGTCTATCTGCCTATCAGACCTGCCCGTATCTTTCTGATCTGCCCATCTTCCTATCAGGTTTGTTCGTCTCCCAGTCAAGGTTGCCCTTCATGTCAAACATGTCCATAATACTGTCAAGGGAGCTCATGTTAATATCAGTCCAGCCCATCTTCCTATCCTACCTGCCTTGATATCAGCGAGGGGCTCTTCATCCAATGAACTTGAAAAACTCCTCCCATTCCCTTGATAAAATCTGAATTAAATAAAATAATGATAATAATACAGTAATAAAAATAATAATTTTAATAATACAATAAAAATAACAAGAATAACAACTACAAGAACAATAATAATAATCATAATAATAATCACATTGTTTCTGTATCACTATGGCTAACGGCTATCTCGTCTTATCTATCAATATATCTGCCCTCTTATCTATTAATAGATTAGCTCTCTTATCTACAATATACATCTATTTTCTTACCAATAATAGATCTGTTCTAACATCTATCAGCTGATCCTTCATAATACCAGTCAATATATCTTTGCTCTTTATTATGCCTAGTGTTTCTTCCATATATCAACTCTCTAATCACTCCTCAGTCACTCCCCACTCCCCACCCACTCCCCATTCACTTTGAGAGTCTAATTTACCCCCTTCCCTTCCTTCCTTCTCCTCCCCTTCCCTTCCTCCCCTACCTCCTCTCCTTCTCCTCCTTGCCTTCCCTTCCCTTCCTCCACCCTCTCTCTGTCTCTCTCTCTCTCTTTCTTTCTCTATTGATAATGGTTTATTTTCTTTCGTACTGGACTTATTTATGCTTTTGTCCCTTTATTATTATTATTATTATTATTATTATTATTATTATTATTATTATTATTAACCATCATTAATATTATTATTAGTAGCGTTATTGCGGTGAATTGCAAAACCCGTAGGGGACATGAGTCACCAGTAGACAGGAAGGAAAACAATTTTGTTTCAAAGAAGAGGCTGGTAGCTCCAATTCCTTGGATCAAGAGTCCTCCACCAGCATCGAGGCGCCTCCCTCCCCGAATCATTTAAAACACGTTCATCTTGCCTCTAACTCGGCTCTTCTCTTCCTCGGATCAAACCTGATTACCACACGTTCCCCCAGGAGCTACTAGACTCCTACGGGTTTAGCGCTTGAATATATTTAGCTTGGCATGTTGAAAAACAATACGAAATGAAACATTCTAAGCTATACAAGTGTTTACAAAATCATACTAATGTTTGCAGTCATAATGTTTGCAAGATCATAATGTGTACAAGGTCATAGTGTTTACAAGGTCATATAAATGTTTGGAAGGTCATACACATATTTACAAGTTTATACATGTGTTTACAAAGTCAAGCAAGTATTTACTAAGTCACATTAATGTTTACAGTCCTAATGTTTACAAAGTCATTCAAATGTTTGTAAGGTCATAAAGATTATTACGAAGTCATGCAAATGTTTGCAATATACAAATATTTGCAAAGTCATACAAATGTTTACGAGGTCACACAAACGTATATAAATTGACACAAATGTTTACAAGGTCATATAAATGTTTGGAAGGTAATGTAAATGTTAGGAAGGTTGTAAAAATGTTTGGTAGGTCGTAAAAATGTTTGGAAGATCAAGTAAATATTTGAAAGGTCATAAAAATGTTTGGAAGGTCACGTAAATATTTGGAAGGTCATAAAAATGTTTACAAGGTCATTGAAAAGTTTACAAAGTCATTCTAAGGTTGGCCATATTGGGTGTCAAACGTGCGCCAGTGATACTGTTTACTGACGATGAGAGGAAGGACGAATGATTATCCTTGTGATATAAACTTAAATTTAGTAAAGTAAACCTGAATTCAACACAAATAACCCACACAAAGGAGAATAAAACTTATGTCTAGGTATCAGTCCTTTGTGCTTTTATTTATATATTGCTCAAGTCATGGTATTGTTCTTTAATTATTCAAGCCTGAAATAAACCTGTTTATTTGTTAATGTTAGTTTGTTGCTTTGAGAGCTGATCACCAGGCCTCTTTGATGACAGCCACTCGTGTCATTATTTAACTAGCTGTGTGGCGAAAGGGAAATTTGCTGGAAGCGTTTTAAAGTTTTTAAAATAAGCTGGTGGTGATCTAATTCCAGCATTTAGTTTGCGTAGAGACTTGCTAAAGGCTCAGTCAGGTTCAGATGAAGAGTTGGTGGATGTCATCAGTAACTTGTCTTTTCACGTCCGGGGTGGAGGTTTTGTCTAGGATGAGAATTGGTGGGCCATACTTGTCATCACGTCCAGGAGGTTCAGAGGAAGAGTTGGTGGGCCATACTTGTCATCACGTCCAGGAGGTTCAGAGGAAGAGTTGGTGGGCCATACTTGTCATCACGTCCAGGAGTCAATCAGAGGATAACACTTTCTTTCTCGGACGTTTGTTCGTCACTCGCACGCAGAATAATGTAAAGCTTCTCAAGTTCTCAGTGAAGGGCTTTGGAAGTTGCAGGTGGAGATACAATTTTCAACGTCACTTTAGTTATTTTCTAGTAAAATTGATGTTTACTGTCTCAGCATAACCTGCCACCCTGCTGACTGATCCTTTACATAGTTTTTTCAGTGCAGGATATTCCCAGATATTAATCTCACACTAGCTTGAAAGAAGCATTATGCCTAAATGTGAGCATACCTCCCCAAGGCTAGCCATGCATGTACATAGAAACTGATTATAAGCGTGATCGAGGGGCGTTTACCCCCGGCCCCTGATCTTGATTGGCCCAAAAACATTTGATTTTTTTTATGAAACCTCTCAATTTACAAAGGAATACAGCTGTCAGAGCACGTTTCAAACTTGGTAACCAGTTCTGTATTACAGAATTACTGTAAATTATTACTTTTTGTTTTTAAAATACTGAGAAAGTGATTAAAAAGTCCCAAAGGAATCGCAAAAAAGCAAGAATAATCTTCTGGTGCTGATGAGAATGAGGAGGAGGTAGTGAAGGAGAGTCATCCATCCCCATCCTTGAAGGACACAATCTTGGAAAGTGGGTCCTGGAAGACATGAAAGAAAATTCCGCTGTTTCTTTATAGCTAAGGTTCCTTAACTTGTCAACACCTGAATGACTCAGCGGACTTTTGATGCCTCGGTGAGGATTGATGGCAAGGTAAAGCGATGATACACACGATCTATGTTTACCATTGTTCATATTCTTAAGTCAGACCTTTCGCAACTTCCTTTATTCCCCATCCAAAAGTACTGTACCCTAGGTAAATGTGCACAGATGCAACTAATATGACATTTCATTGTGGCAGCGTTTCGCTCTCCAGAAGAGTAACGGCTTGACAAACTTCTTGGAGAGCAAAACGTTCCCACAATAAAATGTTACATTAGTTGCATCTGTGTCCATTTACCTAACACTTTGTCGGTAATTCTACCATTATTACTACTCTGATTGGAAACATGTCCGAGTGGCCTATTTCCAGAACATCACTTGGAGACCATCGCAGAGACGCTGTTGCGTTCACAGGCAGAAAGCTGGACTGACAGTGAACTCACCGAGCAATCTGAACGCTCCTCCAGATGCTGGTGAAATACTGAAGAGAACTGTGGTCGCGTTTAAGCTGCTACCAGCCCGGGGCCTGGCGGTTCCTGCTGGTGATGAGACCATTGCTTCATCCAACAACGGTAACTTTTGGGAAGACCAGGAAGACATCTTTCAGTTTGTCCCATTCTTGGCGCAACATCTAACTCAGTAAGTGAATGGTGGCAGTGGTCAGTTTTTTTTATCTTTCATCCGTAATTCGCCATGAATTTATTGCTTTCCAGCCCCAAAAAGGCGTGACAAAACTGTAACGGAAGTCAAGATATTGAAATATTACTATATTTCGGTCGATTTAACACCAGATGTAACACATTATGATCAACTGATAACAATCTTGTGACTTCAGTCGGTCCTGTGGAGGGATTTATTCAGTTTCTTCAAATTCAAAGTTATAATGGAGGAAGTTTGGGAAATGAATTGTTGTCACTTAAAGAGCAGTTGAAAAATGACGTTGTATATTGTCAATGTAGCTTGCAGAACAAGGTCTCCGATATGAGTGGCTCTTACAAAGGAATGCAAGAATGCATTTATGACAAAAAACAGTTTGGCAGTTTATATTACTTGGGCTGAACATTTACCAAATCTAGCTAGGAAATCAGCTCAGTTGCCATTACGTTCTTCAACTTTGTGCAGTTTTTTTTTCCTCAGTTTAGCCACATGTGGAAACTACTCACTGAGGCTTTGTTGAATAAACCCAGTTGTCAAACTGCTCAGTGCCACGAGATAGTACACGCGTGAAGACGCTACGGAAGTGCTCCGCTCTGGTGATTCAGTCATCAAAAATGCACTAAAGGAACTCTGAGACGACACAAAACGGAAACCAGAGTGTCTTTTGGAAGCAAGAGGGCTGGTGAACACCATGGAGAGTCTAGAAAGTGCCACGAGATGCTACAGGTGAAGACGCTCAAAGTGCTCCGCCTAGTGATTCAGTCATCAAATGCACTAAAGGAACTCTAGACGACCAACGAAACCAGATGTCTTTGAAGCAAGGGCTGGTGAACACCATGGAGAGTCTAGAAAGTAGGATAATGGCTTCACTCAGGGACGAAGTTCAACGATTCAACACCATTAACTCGATGCTCAAAGACACTAAATTCAACCTTAACGTTGTCACTTCACTCGTTGATAGCCTCGTTAAGTTCAGCAGACTGCAACGTTCGATCACAAGGGAGAAGAACTAACCAGCAATTATACCTATATTGAGGAGAAATGTCGGAAGTGAAACATAGATGGAGAAATATACCCTAAATTGTTTTCCTAGAACGACTGAAAGCAGCGCTGTTGAAAACCCCACAAATCTCTTTCTAGTTCCTTTCTTCCTGTTCTGGACAGGTTGATGACAGCCCGCACGTACCCTCGTGATGAAAATTCAGACATCAGGGGTGGAAAAGTTTGGCTTCCTGCGGCAGCTCACAACTCCGAGAGTGGAAGAAACTGACGTCTCCGTGTCCGCGTGGCATCACCGCTGGAAGAAACTGACGTCTCCGGTCCGCGTGGCATCACCGCTGGAAGAAACTGACGTCTCCGTGTCCGCGTGGCATCACCGCAGGAAGAAACTGATGTCTCCGTGTCCGCGTGGCATCACCGCTGGAAGAAACTGACGTCTCCGTGTCCGCGTGGCATCACCGCTGGAAGAAACTGACGTCTCCGTGTCCGCGTGGCATCACCGCAGGAAGAAACTGACGTCTCCGTGTCCGCGTGTCATCACCGCTGGAAGAAACTGACGTCTCCGTGTCCGCGTGGCATCACCGCGTGAAGAAACTGACGTCTCCGTGTCCGCGTGGCATCACCGCAGGAAGAAACTGACGTCTCCGTGTCCGCGTGGCATCACCGCTGGAAGAAACTGACGTCTCCGTGTCCGCGTGGCATCACCGCTGGAAGAAACTGACGTCTCCGTGTCCGCGTGGCATCACCGCTGGAAGAAACTGACGTCTCCGTGTCCGCGTGGCATCACCGCTGGAAGAAACTGACGTCTCCGTGTCCGCGTGGCATCACCGCTGGAAGAAACTGACGTCTCCGTG
Source organism: Cherax destructor (assembly GCA_009830355.1). Lineage (NCBI taxonomy): Eukaryota > Metazoa > Arthropoda > Malacostraca > Decapoda > Parastacidae > Cherax > Cherax destructor. Next base: position 46,257 of record WNWK01013251.1, read on the forward strand.
TCCGCGTGGCATCACCGCTGGAAGAAACTGACGTCTCCGTGTCCGCGTGGCATCACCGCTGGAAGAAACTGACGTCTCCGTGTCCGCGTGGCATCACCGCTGGAAGAAACTGACGTCTCCGTGTCCGCGTGGCATCACCGCTGGAAGAAACTGACGTCTCCGTGTCCGCGTGGCATCACCGCTGGAAGAAACTGACGTCTCCGTGTCCGCGTGGCATCACCGCTGGAAGAAACTGACGTCTCCGTGTCCGCGTGGCATCACCGCTGGAAGAAACTGACGTCTCCGTGTCCGCGTGGCATCACCGCTGGAAGAAACTGAGTCTCGTGTCCGCGTGGTATACCGCTGGAAGAAACTGACGTCTCCGTGTCCGCGTGGTATCACCGCTGGAAGAAACTGATGTCTCCGTGTCCGCGTGGCATCACCGCTGGAAGAAACTGACGTCTCCGTGTCCGCGTGGTATCACCGCTGGAAGAAACTGATGTCTCCGTGTCCGCGTGGTATCACCGCTGGAAGAAACTGACGTCTCCGTGTCCGCGTGGCATCACCGCTGGAAGAAACTGACGTCTCCGTGTCCGCGTGGCATCACCGCTGGAAGAAACTGACGTCTCCGTGTCCGCGTGGCATCACCGCTGGAAGAAACTGACGTCTCCGTGTCGCGTGGCATCACCGCTGGAAGAAACGACGTCTCCGTGTCTGCGTGGCATCACCGCTGGAAGAAACTGACGTCTCCGTGTCCGCGTGGCATCACCGCTGGAAGAAACTGATGTCTCCGTGTCCGCGTGGCATCACCGCTGGAAACATACTGTGGAGCTTCAACTTTACGGTGGGCTGGACTTTTTTGCCTTCGATCTTACGATCTTTATGTGTCACTCTTACCACCACCAAGGAAAAAAATAAAACTTCATCTATTTACAAAATTCAAAGTGAGGCTCAGGGTATCTATGACAGAATAGGTACCGTGACGAGTTGTGAATCCGCAACATCGATCCATTCAAAAACATCTCTTCCCTACATCCATTTAAATAGCATATTTTCGTTCCCATCGTTTTTATTTACGAATCGTCCATTCTCATCATGCATTCAATTTTCAACATCCGTCCATTCGTATCAATCGGCATTCGTAATCATTCTTCTGTTCGAAACATCCATTCATTTACAACATCCATTCATTTACAACATCCATCCATTGGTAAAATTCATCCTTTCGTAACTTTCGTTATTTGCAGCATTCATTCCTTCACAACATTCCATCATTCACAGCATTCATTTATTCACACATTCCTTCATTCACAGCATTCATTTATTCACAACATTCCTTCAATCACAGCATTCATTTGCTCACATAATTCATTCATTCACATCATTAATTTATTAACAGCATTTATTTATTCACATTCATTCATTCACAACATTCATTTATTCACAGCATTTATTCATTCACAGCATTCATTTATTTTACAGCATTCATTTATTATCAACATTTCTTCATTCACAGCATTCATTTATTCAAAGCATTCATTTATTCACAGCATTCATTTATTCACAGCATTCATTCATTCATAACATTCATTCATAACATCAATTCATTCACGGCATTCATCCACAGCTTCAATTTATTTATGGCATTCAGTCACAACATTAATTCATGGCATTTATTCAGTGCATTCATTCATTCACGGCATTCAATCATTAAATTATTCATTCACTGCATTCATTCTTTCACAGTATTAACTCACAGTATTCATTCACAGCATTAATTCACTGCATTCATTCAATGTATTCATTCATTTACAGAATTCATTCACTGCATTCATTCATTTACAACATTCATTCATCCACAGAATTCATTCATTTCCCAGAATTCACTCACTGCATTCATTTATTCACAGAATTCATTAACTGAATTCATTTATTCACAGAATTCATTCACTGCATTCATTTATTCACAGAATTCCATTCACTGCATTCATTTATTCACAGAATTCATTCACTGCATTCATTCATATATTCACAGCACTCATACATTTATTAACAGCATTCATTCATTTATTCACAACATTTATTCATTGCATTCATCCACAGCATTCATTCACAGCATTCAATCACTGCATTCCCAGAATTCATTTATTCACAACATGCTCATGTCTGAATATCCCTTCGTTCATAACATCCCTTTGTTCACAACACCCCTTCGTTCATAACATCCCTTCGTTCATAACATCCCTTCGTTCATAACATCCCTTCGTTCATAACATCCCTTTGTTCACAACATCCCTTCGTTCACAACATCCCTTTGTTCACAACATCCCTTCGTTCATCATCCCTCGTTCTAACATCCTCGTTCATACATCCTTCGTCAACATCCCTTCGTTCATAACATCCCTTAGTTCATAACATCCCTTCGTTCATAACATCTCTTTGTTCATAACATCTCTTCGTTCATGACATCCCTTCGTTCATAACATTCCTTTGTTCATAACATCCCTTCGTTCATAACATCCCTTTGTTCACAACACCCCTTCGTTCATAACATCCCTTCGTCATAACACCCTTCTTATAAATCTTTGTTCACAACATTTTTCCAATCCTTGTTCACAACATCCCTTCGTTCACAACATCCCTTTGTTCACAACATCCCTTCGTTCACAATATCCCCTACTTCTCAACATCCCCGGGGATCCTTCTCAACATCCCCGGGGATCCTTCACAACATCCCCGGGGATCCTTCACAACATCCCAGACATTCGTCTGGATCACCATTTTTTACCACTAACAGGTAACTGTGAAGTTCCAGGAATTCTTCCCGTTTTCTGCTGCACCAAATATGAGAGGAGTAATTCAGGAAAATCTTTCTGATATCTGCTTCGCTATCAATTAACTTTCGATTTTCAACCTCAACTTTATCACTGGGATGGGTACTACTGTATATTTTGACTAACTATAAAAGTACTTTGGTGTGGTTGGGATTTAAGGGGGACAGATCGGATTCACAAAGGACCTCAATGGAAATAAGTCACTCTGACTTTTTGGGTTATCCAGGTTCTCTACACATATGCTGCTATGTATTATAATCTATGTAACTGTATTAGTGTATACCTGAATAAACTTACTTACATACTTACATGGAAAGTACTTGCTGATCAGTAGTGTTTAGCAGCGTGTAACGTACTACCGAGCAGAGTTAGTGAAACTAACACCTTGGGTAGCTTTAAAATATTGATAAAAAAAGTGAGAAAGTTTGGGATTATGAAGGACCTGATAAATAGGATGCATGTTCAACACTTAACTTTGTTGACGACTTCCGATCAGTCAACTAAAGATGTGTTTGCAATATTGGAGACAATATTGTGGAAGTGGAGAGGTAATTTTGAGTTGATCAGTCACTCCGTCTTGATAGGTGGTTATTTTCTATCTCAGCTGAGGGACTAATCCCTCAGAATTACTTCCTCATAACTTGTTCTTTCCGATATCTTAATTGACTGACGAAGCTTCTTAACCGTTCGTCAACTTCTTGATATTATATACCACGTGACTGAGAAGAACCTACCTAGAGACCAGTAGGAGTATTGTAGTGCTCCTACATTGTGTTCTTATTTATGTGTGTGTGTGTGTGTTTGTGTCCTCCCGATTGGTGTCAACCTGGTGATGGTTCTCTAATTAAGGTTCGTAATTCACCCTGGTTTTGCAGGCTGTTGCTGCTTGCAGCATGCAGCTGTAAGTTAGCCCCCTTCCTATTTTCCTTTGGGTTGGACCCCTGAGTGTGAAAGTGGTAGTGGAGTTTTCCTCCAACCCACCGGGCATTTGATTATAAACTGTTTGTCGTTCGTGGTCGTGCTATTTACCCTTTCGCCAAAATTTTGCTTTGATATAAGGCCCGTGACGTTGTAAATTAGTCACGACGGCAGAAAGTTGGTAATGATGTTGGCAAATTAAGTTAGCATCACACACGGAATTTTGGCAGAGATGTCGTTGTATACTGAGAGCGCTTTCTTAAAGCATGCAAACTGTTCCAGGGAGGATGCCTTGATGCTGCTAAAGTGCTCTTGATCCTAACTACCTCCCATTCCACAGTTTCTGTATGACCCTTGCGGGTTTAGGGTTTCCCCCATGACAATAATATAATAGTTAAAAAAAAGGCAGTTCTGATGGGATAAACACATTATCTGTAGACTGAGGACTGATTACCTCAAACTCAATTTTCACATCTTCCTCCGTTTTCTTCTGAAACAGCCATTGGTTAGCGAAACGTGTCCATATTAAAGATACCCAATTGTTCTTATATGTAAAGCGTTATATATATATATTTTATATATATATATATATATATATATATATATATATATATATATATATATATATATATATATATATATATATATATATATAAGTGAATGTGTATATGAAGCCTTGGAACATTTGCACTTACTGAGCCACGACATATGTTGCGTCTTTCCTTCTCAATGAAGGCATTATTTAAATATTTTTTTAGGTCCGTCTTCCCTGAGTTCAGGGCTCCTAGGAGGAGGAGGAGGAGGAGGAGGAGTTTATTCCTGAGTGAAGATTTAGCACTAGTTCAGCCAATATTTTCCAGGTGTAAATTATGTTATATCTTCTCTCGGCAGCTCTGCAGGGGGTAAAGTTTGAGGAATTTTTAGACTTTTCCAATAATTTGTGTATTTAGGAAGAACTTGAGGGCAGTGAAAGTTGTGAAAGTTCTCTGTACACTCTCTAGTAATGTCAGGATACACTAAAGCACACGTTCTCTGAACTGTATCATTAATGATTTTGAAACTTGGTTTTCAGGCTCACTGAACGTAAGTTCTGACATGGTTACCCCGCCAGGTTACCCTCGTGTATCATCCACTTTTGCCGACGGCTTGAGATACGTTTAGAGGTGTTAATATTGTATTTGCTTAAATTTTCCATATCGGAATAACTCAGATTTGTCCTCGTTGAACATCATGTTCTCTGTGGCATACTTTAAACCTTGCTTCATCGACGGAGATAGTCGTGTGCTGTGTGTGCTGTGTGGTCGTGTGTGTGTGGTAGTGTGTGTGTGTGTGTGTGTGTGCGTGTGTGTGTGTGTGCGTGTGTGTGTGTGTGTGTACTCACCTAATTGTACTCACATAGTTGTGGTTGCAGGGGTCGATTCACAGCTCCTGGCCCCCGCCTCTTCACTGGCCGTGTGTGTGTGTGTGTGTGTGTGCGCGCGCGCGTGTGAGTGTGTACTCACCTAATTGTGGTTGCAGGGGTCGATTCACAGCTCCTGGCCCACCTCTTCACTGGCCGTGTGTGTGTGTGTGTGTGCGTGTGCGTGTGTACTCACCAAATTGTACTCACCTAATTGTGGTTGCAGGGGTCGAGACTCAGCTCCTGGCCCCGCCTCTGCGCTGTCCGCTACTGGGTCTCTGCTCTCCCTGCTCCATGAGCTTTATCATACCTTGTCTTAAAACTATGTATGGTTCCCGCCTCCACTATATCGTTCGCTAGACTATTCCACTTCCTAACTACTCTACTTCCTAACTACTCTATGGCTGTGTGTGTGTGTGTGTGTGTGTGTGTGTGTGTGTGTGTGTATGGTGTGCATGTGTGGTGTTGATGAAAGTGTGTGGTGTGTGTCTGTGGTGTGTGTGTTTCTGTGGTGTGTGTGTGTGTATGGTGTGCATGTGTGGTGTTGATGAAAGTGTGTGGAGTGTGTGTGTGTTGGAGATGTGTTTTGTGGATTTGTTGTGTGTATGATGATGAAGAATGATTTGTGTTGCAGGGTTGTCTGTGCATCGTCCATGAATTGACGTGTGAAAAAATAAGACACTTACAACGTTCAAAAAGTTCGTTAGCAGATGTTTCGCTCACTAGGAGCTTTTGAAACCAATCATTTAATTAAAAATGTCCCTGGTGAACGAAACATACCGTTGTATTACCTTTCTGGGCAATATGTGCCTGTATATGTGAATTAACCATAGAATTGTGAGTTAACGTTATCTATGGAGGCAAAGAAGGGAATGTACGAAAGTATAGTGGTACCAACACTCTTATATGGGTGTGAAGCATGGGTTGCAAATGCTGCAGCGAGGAGGAGGCTGGAGGCAGTGGAGATGTCCTGTCTAAGGGCAATGTGTGGTGTAAATATTATGCAGAAAATTCGGAGTGTGGAAATTAGGAGGAGGTGTGGAGTTACTAAAAGTATTTGTCAGAGGGCTGAAGAGAGGTTGTTGAGGTGGTTTGGTCATTTAGAGAGAATGGAACAAAGTAGAATGATTTGGAGAGCGTATAAATATGTAGGGAAAGGAAGGTGGGGTAGGGGTCGTCCCGGAATAGGTTGGACGGAGGAGGTAAAGTAGGTTTTGTAGGAGAGGGACTTGGACTTTCAGCAAGCGTGTGTGTGAGCATGTTAGATAGGAGTGAATGGAGACGAATGGTTTTTGGGACCTGACGAGCTGTTAGCCGGGCTTGATTCCTGGAAATAGGAAGTACAATGCCTGCACTTCAAAGGAGGGGGTTGGGATATTGGCAGTTTGAAGGGACGTCTATGCTGTCGTATCTGAGCGCCTCTGCGAAGACAGTAATTATGTATGAGTGATGGTGAAAGTGTTGAATGATGATGAAAGTTTTTCCTTTCTTTTTGGGGTTTTCCTTCTTTTACGGTCACCCTGCATCGGTGGTCACCCTGCCTCGGTGGTCACCCTGCCTCGGTGGTCACCCTTCCTCGTTGGGAGACGGCCGACGAGTTAAAAAAAAGAAAAAAGAAGAAGAAAAATAAGTGAATTGACCTTGGATAGATGCAATAACTTGTGTGATACATGCATTGATTTGTGATACAAGCATTGATTTGTGATACATGCATTGATTTGTGATACATGCATTGATTTGTGATACATGCATTGATTTGGGGATACATGCATTGATTTGTGATACATGCATTGATTTGTGATACATGCATTGATTTGTGATACATGCATTGATTTGTGATACATGCATTGATTTGTGATACATGCATTGATTTGTGATACAAGCATTGATTTGTGATACATGCATTGATTTGTGATACATTCATTGATTTGTGATACATACATTGATTTGTGATACATGCATTGATTTGTGATACATGCTTTGATTTGTGATACATTCATTGATTTGTGATACATTCATTGATTTGTGTGATACATGCATTGATTGTGGGATACATGCATTGATTTGTGGGATACATGCATTGATTTGTGATACATGCATTGATTTGTGTCATACATGCATTGATTTGTGTGATACGTGCAATAATTTGTGTGATACATGCATTGATTTGTGTGATACATGCATTGATTTGTGTGATACATGCATTGATTTGTGTGATGCACCCATTGATTTGTGTGATGCACCCATTGATTTGTGTGATGCACCCATTGATTTGTGTGATGTATGCACTGACTTGTGTTATACATACATTGACTTATGTGATAGATACATTTACTTGTGTGATACTATTGACGTGTATGATACATGCAATGACTTGATGAAATTAAGACACATGTGCAACATCTGGGTATCTTTAACGTAGACATTTCTCCATCCAGTGGCTTTATCAATACAAATTCTAGGACATAATTTGAAGACAGTAGAACTATATACAAAGATGAGGTAATCAGTCCCTCAGCCTTGGAGTGGTGTGAAGATCACCGTAGTCGTGGAGTTTGTGGAGCAGAGGCTTGTTGTTGTTGTATGTTCGCCGGTACATCCGGCCCGGGTCTTCTCCAAATGGTGACCCGGCATGAAAGAACCCTTTTGGGTTAGTCTTCGAATCCCTTGCGACTTTAGCCTCATAATCCCTTTTTGCTTTTCTTATTCCTTTTTTTTATTTCTCTCTTTAATTGAATATATTGATTTCTTAACTGAACTTCCCCTCTTTTGATATGCCTATACATGCCTCTCTTTTGACCAATGAGATGTTTGAATCTATTGTTTATCCATTTGGGATCATTTTTGTTAAATCCAACTTCCCTACTCGGAACAAAAGTTGTCTTGGCAGCTAGCACTATGCTCTGAAATACGTCATATTGGCAACCAGCCCTACCTACCTGACACATAGTAAGGTCATCCCAATTTCGCATCATCGACGAACAGGGACACCTCTGAATCTATTCCTTCCATCATATCATTCACAAATATAAGAAACGAAACAGAATGACTTTGAGAGTGTATAAATCTGTAGTGGAGGAAGGCGGGGTAGGGGTCGGCCTAGGAAAGGTTGGAGGGAGGGTAAAAGAGGTTTGTGTGCGAGGGCTTGGACTTCAGCAAGCTTGCGTGAGCGTATTTGATAGGAGTGAATGGAGACAAATGGTTTTAATACTTTACGTGCTGTTGGAGTGTAGCAAGTAACATTTATGAAGGGATTCAGGAAACCGGCAGGCCGGACTTGAGTCCTGGAGATGGGAAGTACAGTGTCTTCACTCTGAAGGGGGGGTGTTAATGTTGCAGTTTATAACTGTAGTGTAAAGCACCCCTCTGGCAAGACAGTGATGGAGTGAATGATGATGAGTTTTTCTTTTTCGGGCCACCCTGCCTTGGTGGGAATCGGCCGATGTGTTAATAAAAATAAAATAAAATAAATACAAGAAAGAGTACCGGACCTAGGACTGACCATTGTGGAAACCCACTCGACCCATGGGACCACTGTGACACCTCATCACGTACCAACACTCGTTGTTGCATTAGTGTCAGGTATTCTCTGATTCATTGCAGTGTTTTCCAACTATTCCTGCCTGCTCCTCTAGTTTTTGAACCAGTCTCTTGTGTGGTACTGTGTCGAAAGCCTTCTTAGAGTCAAAAAATATACAATCAACCCATCTCTCTCTCTTCTGTCTTACTTCTGTTACCTTGTCGTAGAACGTAAGTAGATTTGTGACACAGGATTTCCCATCCCTGAAGCCGTGTTGATTGTCATGTATGAGCCCAATCCTTTCTGTGTACTCCACCACTCTACTCCTGATAATCTTCTCCATACCTTTACATAATATACATGTTAGTGACACTGGTCTGTAGTTAAATGCTGCCTGTCTGTCTCCTTTCTTAAATTTGGAAATACATTTGCTGTCTTCCACACCTCAAGCAGCTGGTCTGTTTCGATAGATTTATTGAAAATTGCTGCTAGCGGCACACACAGTTCCTCTTCTCCCTCTCTCAGGACCCATGGAGAGATGTTATCTGGGCCCCCAGCCTTCGATATATCTAGGTCACCTAGCAGTTTCTTCACCTCCTCCTTGGTTATGTGCAGTCTCTCCAGCACTTGTTGGTGCACCCTACCGCCTCGGTTTGCTGGAAGCATTTCTGTCTCTACTGTGAATACTTCACTAAATCTTGTGTTAAGTTCTTCACATACTTCCTGGTCACTCTTTGTGAGCTCCCCTCCTTCCTTCCTCAGCCTGATTACCTGGCCCTTGACTGTTGTTTTCTATTACTTACACAGGTAAGCATGACCTGTGACCTGGTCGTAATGGATTTGGTGCAAAACAAACTCAGCAGTAATTTTTAATTTGTATTTCCTTCACTAGATATATATATATATATATATATATATATATATATATATATATATATATATATATATATATACAATTATGTTCACAATGTAAAAAGAGTTGAATATAAGTGTACCACATGGTGACAAAGAATGGTAAAAACAGAAGCCAGAGAGACCACCGTACTCAACCAGCTAGAGGCAAGTCTGGAAGATGCTGACTGTGAGAGAAACACGTCACCTCAGCATTTGGCAGGATCCCCTGCAATTGGACAATGAACCAAGGTACTGATTTAACGTCGGGTACCCTAAAAAATAGTTAAACCATTAGCACCGTTCGCTGGTTGGG
>WNWK01013252.1:0-56113 GCA_009830355.1 Cherax destructor
ATGCCCAGCTAAGTCACTGGTGTGCATGGTGTTCTGTTCATTCTTCTGAACGGTGTTATGATATGATCAAACAGCAACAGACTGTTGCTAAACAATGTATCAATTGTAAGACTTCAGGAGTCACAGAAACTCATGGGCGGCAGTTGGGGCTCCCCACATGCAACCAACCGCACTCCCCCTCACCCCCCCCAATGCCCCTGGCTGTCTTAAAAACAGGCACTGGAAAAAGCACCTAAAGTCGGTATCCCGCCGGCCCGTGGTTAAATACGTCAGTTTGCGTGCCCAACCCAGAAAAACCCAACCGGGTTGATAAACCCCTGATCCCCCTGAGGCCTGGTCACAGCCCAAAGGCCGCAGGCTTTGCCCAAACCCGGAACCCTCCCCAGGTATACCCCAGGTAAGTGTTATCCCCATTAAAGGGGGTTGGGTTTCATTAATGACACCACACACAAAATGTATTATAGTGCACTTATTTTTTTAACCATAACCTCCCCCCACCCCCCTTTACCATTTCCCCACCCATCTTTCTTCTTTCCCCAAATCTTCCCAAAAGCTCTGGTCATATAAGTTCAAGTTAAAAGAACTTCAGCTTTTCCCGGGGTGTGATATTTTCTATAGGCTGGGTGGGCTATTCTGCGAGCAGTGCGTTTCAATGTTTAGGATCATTGTAATAATTTATGGTTTTTATAAGGGTATGATTATTATGGAAGTTGGTTGGGTTTGGGTTTCAGGGGTTTCAGTGGCAGTTCAAAAAGGTTCAAAAAGAGGAACCCTCATAGGAATTATACCAGCCCTGTCACAGAACATAAGAAAGAAGGAACACTGCAGCGGCCTACGGGCCCCCATGCATGGGGGCCAATTCCCCCCACCGGCAAACCAAATTTCCCTTAAAGGGGGGGTTTGGGTACTTTGGGTCAGTATCTTTATTTTTCGTCCGATTTTTTTTTTTTTGGTGTGGTTTAAAGCATATATGCAACATAATATGACAAAGTTTCAATAAGTTTGGGCCCAACAAACAACGGGTTTTTTTAAGGGTTTTGACAAATGGCAGCACTTATTGAAACATTGACCCCAAAGAAGGGGCTTTTCCCGGGCAATCCCCACTGTTAGAATACGTCTAACACGACACTCTGAGTGAAGGGTTAATCAAATTTCCTTTTGGTTTTTTTCCAAAACCTGCAAGTCCCCCCCAAAGGGCTCATTGCTAGTAATCCCTTCCCCTTTTCCTTGAAAGGGAAGCCAGAAAAAATTTCTCGCCTGGGTTGGGGGTAAAAAAGGGTTTTCTCAAAAATTCCCCGGTGGATCAAACGGGGTTTCTGGGAGGGCTGCAATCTCTCTGGGTTACCTCCCAGTTGGGAAAAATAATATTTTTTGGGAATAAACCCAAAAAAATTCAAATGGGGGTCTACACCCAAAATGGGTTTTTAATCCTTATGGGACTAAAAACTAAATTTTGGACCTGGGTTGAATCTAATTTATTCTGGGGGCTATGTCATCATTGAAGGCTCTTGAAAATCATATAATGCTCAACACCTCTTGGAAAAATTTTAGATACTGAAAACCCGGGAAAAGGGTTTAAATCATTTGCTTGGGTTCCCCCACATTTGGGGTTACTCCTTCTAAAAAGTTGGTATTTTGGGCCAAAAAGGGCCCCCTAAGGGGGAAAAATTTAAAAAAAAATTTTTTTTTGGCTCAAAGGGGGAAAAATTTGGGGGAATAAATAAAAAAATGAAAAGTTTTGGGGAAGCCCAGAACCAGAATCTTTTCCCATTTTGGAAAAAGGTTTGGAAAAAGTATGTTTAGGAGCAACTTGAATTGAACAGACTGACTGATTTGTAATCCATTGGGGGCTACAAAAAAAATTTGGCAGTTTGGGAGATCACAGATGATTCCCTAAAAACAAAAATTTTTTGATCAGGCAAGGGTTAAATGTTTTTGAAAAATATGGGGCCGGGTTTTCCACTTATTGGGGAATATAGAGATAGACAGTATAATAACCTATGTGACAAAGTCAAAATATCTTATTTGTGGGGAGGATAACTTTTTCTAAACAAATTTCCCCCAAATTTGGCTTTTAAAGTGGGTTTTTTGGTCCAAAATTTAAAATTTTCCCCCAACGTCCCTGTCCTATGATAAAGCGAGCACAGATGGGCATGTTTTTGGGCAACCAATTGAACGGGGGTGATGTTGTATTTACCAAGGGTTAAGGGTTGGTAATTTTTAAAAATTTGGGGGAAAAAAGGCAAATAAAAAAAATTTTGATGGGATTTCCCGTCTTTAACCTATTTCTTAAATTTTGACAGGGGGAAATAAAATAAAAATATAATAAACCCTTTTGGGGGTGTCAAAATTATTTGAAATAAAGTTTCCTTGGGTAAAATTAAATGTGATTTAAAACCCAAAAGTACAATTGTTCCCCCCCTTTGGGGGTATCCCCAGGCCCCTTTTTTGTATCCAAATTTTTGCAGGGCCCCAGGATGGATTGGGGGACACAAAAAATAACCACTTCGGGGGAAAAACTTTTTTCCTTTTTTGTTTTTTGTTGTAAAGTATTTTTTTATCCTGAATAAAAAACTTACCAAATTTGGGCCCGGGGGAAGTGGGGGGGGTGAGAATATCGGGATCCCCCCGGGGCCCGGAGTGGGGGAAAAAATTTTTTCCCCCCCTCGTGGGGGTAAATGCGGGGAAAATTTACTAGTTTCATCTCCCGGGAGGTTTTTTTCAAGGGGGGGTTTTGGGTGGGCAATCTCTCATAATTCCCCCCTTCCCTTTGGGGGATCCTGGAAACCGGAAAGGGGATTAGTAATTAATCATTAATTAAATTTAAAATTTTTAAATTGGGGGATTTTTTGTAAAGTGAGTATAAGTACATTGATTAAAAAACCCCAAATTTAATTTGCTAGCAATGAAATTTTTCAAAAAAAGGTGGAAAAACACTTTTTTAAAATTTTTTTTAAATTTTTGACATCAGTTGGGTTTTAATTTTTACAACCATGACTGAACCTAAAAGAAATTACTGGGGTGGGGCCCCCGGGGAAAGCCAAAAAACATCCCTTTCAAGCTCCGGGGCATGTAACCAAAAACCCCCACCGCCCTTTTTTGGACTTGGTGAACCCCCGGGAAAAAGTCTTTAAAAAACAATTTTTTCAAAGTGGGACGTTTACGGCAAGGGGGGTTTTATGAAATTTAAAATTTCTGGGGTTTTTGGGGGAAAAGGGGGGGGAACAAAAAATTGTGAAAATTGAAGAAATTTTTGTTTTGGGGGTTTGGGGGCGGGTGGGTTAAAAGATAGGGTTTTGGTGGGCCCCCCCCCACCGTAAAAAAAATTTCCCCACCAAACCCCAAATACAGTTGTTGTCTTGGAGAGGGAAATGAAGGGTTTTGGTCCATTTTTAAAGGGGGTTGGGCAGTGGAAGGGAAACTGCAAGGGCTAAGGAAAATTTTTGGACAAAAGGGGGGAAAAACCCCCTTTTTTTCAAAATTTCCCCCAAAAAAAACAACCTTATAAAAAACTGTTGGGGTTGGGTAAAATACTTTGGGGGTTCAAACAGCGTAATTTTTTTTTAAAAAGGGGGTGGTTAATTTGAAACCGCCAGATCACAACTATAAAGAGTTCAACAATTTCGGTCAAACTAGAGACACTCTCAAGATCTTGGGGTATAAAAAATGTGGAGGATGCAAGTTGGTTCAAGTGTGCGATGATACAAAATAAATTAACCATAAGATAGGGGGTTTCTAAACCAAGTCGGGTTTTGGGGAAGAATGGGGAAAAAAAAATTTTCAACCAACTAGGAAAAATTTTTAAAAACTTAAAATTGATATCAGAATAAAAAAAAAAAATTTTTCCCCTGGAAAGGTGTCACCTTAGCCCTTCTAGGGCGGGGTGGTGAAGGTGGGCTTGCTCCATCGGGGGGGTGCAAGCCTGTCCTTCCAGTCAGCCTCCTTGGGGCGGGGAAGGGGCAGCCAGGGGGCCTGGCAACTATCCTCCGCCCGGCTTTGGGATGGCAGCCGGGCCAGGGTCCCCCAAAAGCCCCCCCGGGGGGCTTCTCGCTCCCCCCCAGGGGCCCCGGGCCCGGGGGCCCATCTGGAAAAACCCCGGGAAATTTTCCCGGGAAAACCCCCCTCCCCCCAATGGAAATTCAACCCCCCTGGGGGTTTTTTGGGGCCCATCAGGAAGGGGGAAATAGTAATTTTTTTCCCCAAAGGAAAATAAATTTTTGGGAAAGGGGGAAATTGGAAAAGGAAAAGTTTTCGAACGGGAACCTATTTAAATTTTTTGGGGTTAAAAGGGGCCAAAAGGGTTTGGGGAAACCATGCATTCATGTCTAAAACATAAAAAAAGGGGTTCCAGGAGACTAAAAAGAAATAAATGGGAAACAATAGTGATGTGCAAAAGCGGGTGTCTCTAGTAATGGGGGCTCCCATGCCCAGCACTTCAGGGCAGGGGGGGCCCCAAGGGGGGCCCTTCCCTCTGAGCTCAGGCCTGCCCTTCCCTTGGGGAAAGGGGCAGACCAGAGAGGCCTAGCATCTATCACCTCCATGCCCGTGCTGGTGGCGTGTGGCTGGGCCTGGGGTTTTGGCCCACCATGGGTATCCTCCCGGGGGAACATGGCCTGCCTCCCCGCCAGGGGGCCGGGCCGGGTCGCCATCTGGTTAAGCCCCGGGGGGGAAAGGGGGTGAATCCCCCTCCCCTCATAGTAATGCGGATAATCCCCCCAAACCCCCCGGGCAGAAAGGCCAAGTTCTAATGGTTTAGCTGACGTTGCCTGTGTTGGACATGACCATTAAGGATAAGAGGCATAAACCAAGAGAGGCAACGTTGTTAGTCAGGGTCTCACGTACCGCCATTTTATGGGGGGTGGAAGCAAGGGGGCATCCACAACCAAATATCCTTTTCCCCGGAAAAAAACCCCTCATGCATCTATTCGTGGGTCTCAGAAAAGGGGGATACAAAATACCTCGATTCTTTTAGTTTGATATCTTTATTATGCCCCCCTACCCATCCTGTGGGGGTTTAAAATATTACAGAGGTACATAATGGGTCGGGGCTGGACCCAAAGTTTGATAGCTGAGCAATTACAAAAGGGAATGAACTCAATGGTCACAATCATGACAATTACAAGGTTTGCAGATTACAATTTTATATAGGGTCCAGAGACTGGGCCCCAAAGTTTGATAGCTGAACAAGGTACAATGGTAATGAATTCACTAGTTACAAGGTAAAGAAATTAAAAAAATTTACTCTGTAAGGTTCACCATGAAATTTAAACAATAGCAATTAAAGTTGCCCAACTTTTGGTTATTGGGAAAATTTTTTAATTTGGGGCCCCACAAATTATATACAAATATTAAAAAACATACTTAAAAAACACATAACATCCCCCCACACACCCACACGTGTCAATGTTTAACAGGGGAAAGTCGGGTATTTTCCAAAAAGGTTGTAATATACCACTTGGATAAAATATTTGAATTCAAAATTTCTGAGTGAGTAGTCTCTTAATTCTTTTTTATCCCTCCAGTCGAAAGTTTGTTGATTGGGCTTAGGAATGAATAATGGGCTGTTGGTCAAGTTTGGATCCCGATTAAACTCATTTTGTATAATTCGAAAAGGGGTTCCCCGGTATCACCAATCTTAGTATATTTGGGTAATACCCCCCTAAGGGGCGACTGGGGTTTAGTTAGGCTCAAATTAAATGGGGAACGTTGTCTCTTCCTGAAAAAAAACCCGTTCTCCTATCTTTTGTCATTTTTTGGGGCCGGGAAAAATTTTTTCTTTTTAAAACCCCAAATACTGTCATTTCCCCATGGGGGATGGGTCTCGCGGTTCTGTTACCCTTAATTCTTTTATGTCCCTCCATGCTCGGCTAAGTGGGGTGTGAGCATTGAGACCATTGACAATTTTTTCCCTGTCAGTTTCCCCAGCCTGTCAACGCTCTCTGGCAGCAGCAAGGGCAGTTTAAAAAGAGTCTCACATTCCGGGGGTTTTAGATTTTTTCTATACTAGGCTGGGCTGCGGCATCTTTCAGTGTTCGAATTTAAGTCATTGTAAAGTAGGTTTTATAAGGTATGATTTTTGGAATTGGTTGGGTTAAGAGTTCCAGGAGGTTTTGAGGCGACTCTAAGTAGTTCTGAATACTGCTCACAAGGTCATTGTTAAAGGTCTCAACAGA
The DNA here is from genome assembly GCA_009830355.1 of Cherax destructor. Taxonomy (NCBI): domain Eukaryota; kingdom Metazoa; phylum Arthropoda; class Malacostraca; order Decapoda; family Parastacidae; genus Cherax; species Cherax destructor. Next base: position 6,174 of record WNWK01013252.1, read on the forward strand.
GGAACACTCATAGGAATTATACCAGTAAGTCACATGTGCAACATAGTCCTCATGTTGATCAGGGGAACATTAAAACGTTTCCGTTTGAATATTCCACCAGGGGATAGTATTACCTATATCTAGTGAGGTTAGCCTTGGGAAATGGTCTGATGATATATCTGATACAATGGTAGACTCACAGCTCAAAGTAATGTTAAGCCAAGACACGATCAAGGATGCCTCCATAATATGTGGGTTCAAGGTCACCTACAATTTGCACATTATCATGACTATTTAACAGTGACAACAGTTGGTTACCATTACGATTACCAAACTGTGAGCTTCCAATGCTTTTGTGTCATGCATTATAATCTCCAATTATAAGAGTAGGCTCAGACTGAGCACAAGTTGGAGCTCAGAGTAATTGAACTTATCAGCAGGAGCATACAAATTAAATATTTTGAGAGCAGAGTTCCCAATATAAATCATAACACCATGGTATTGCAGTCCCTCTGTTTTCTTATTGTAAGAAGTTGATAAGTGATTTTTTAATATATAGAACACAAGAGTTAGTAGATTTGAGGTTATATGCAACAATGATGGCAATTTAGGGGGCTGGGATTTTTCTAAGTGATGCAATATTCCAGCTAAAAATATTAAGTTTATGCGAGGACTGATCCATTATAGAAGTCCTGGAATCTGGCTTAGTTTCTCAGCATAATGAAAAAAAATTCATATAAAGAGCAGACCTTATCAATGTCAGCAGTGTTACCCTGGTCCATGAGTTTTCTGAGTGCACGTCCAGTTGTGAGGCCTCGTGGGAGTCTTTGTTTAAACAGAGCACGACGCTATTCATATGTGAATGTGTGATAGGTGGCACTACCACTCACATTCCCTCCTCCACTAGCATTACACACATCACTATAACTGTCATCACCAACACCACTACCAACATTGTGTTCATTACGATTCTGCTTGTTGACTCTGCCCAGTGCGATCACAGCAGCTCTGACTTTCGGTTTTCAGTCTCCCTACGATCCCCGTTGGGGAGGGGAATTTATACCTTCATCACGATGAGTTATGCAAATCGTGTCAAGATCAAACACAACAGTGGCACTGTGAATGATTCATCAAAACTTGCTCTAGCAGTTGCTGTTAGGAGTGTGCTACAGGTGAAGTTCAACACCATATTGACTCTGAAAGAAGCATTTATTGTGGTGTGCAACGATGATGAAGAAGCAGAGAAGCTACTCACTACAACAGCCACCAGCACTCTCACTACAACAGCCACCAGCACTCTCACTACAACAGCCACCACCACTCTCACTACAACAGCCACCAGCACTCTCACTACAACAGCCACCAGCACTCTCATTACAACAGCCACCACCACTCTCACTACAACAGCCACCAGCACTCTCACTACAACAGCCACCAGCACTCTCCACTACAACAGCCACCAGCACTCTCACTACAACAGCCACCAGCACTCTCACTCAACAGCCACCAGCACTCTCACTACAACAGCCACACTCTCCTACAACAGCCACCAGCACTCTCACTACAACAGCCACCACCACTCTCTCTGATCGAGGATTTACAGTCATGTCATCTCCAGCTCTCAGGGCAAGGAGGACAGTTTTCCTTAAGAAACTTGATAAGCTTCTCACAGTTCAACCTATAGACGAACTCGAGACATCCATTGAAGATCAAAACTCATGGGCCACAGTGGAGAGCATCACAAAAATACCTACAGCTTCATCCTTGCTCAAGATCACGTTCACCGACGTCAACATGGCTGCTACTGCATTAGCCGACGGTCTTGCTGTATATTATTACTCGTCAGCCCCACCTGCATCGAAGCTGAAGATTCCACTACATTTCTCACTGTTGGACCTGTTACTCGTATGCACACAACACCAGAGACTGTCCTGTGAAGGAAAAGAAGTTTTGCACTACATGTAGTAGTGAAGGACATGATTTTAGAGCCTGCACCGCCTCTGCTCCACCAACACTATCTTGTCTCAACTGTAAAAGCAACGATCACCACACTCTTGCTGATAAATGTCCCACTCGTAAAGTGGCCTAGCACCTATCTACCACCTGCCTCGTGCTGGTGGGGAATGTGGCTAGGCCTGGGACCAGTTAGTCCCACCGCTGAGGGGCATCCCATCCCATGGGAGACATAGGTCTCTTATACTCCCACGCCAGGGAGCCGGAGCCGGGTCGCCATCTTGTAAAGACCCGGGCCGGGAGAATTCCCGGTGAATCAACACCTCCTTTGGGCTTTTCTATGCAATATAAGTGATTTCTTATTGTTTCCCGTGTATGAAACACCGTTTTCTTTAGTTCAACCAGAGGAAACATAGAAAACGTTTCTCTTATAGTGGGTAACATTTCTTCAAGGCTACCACCACCCTCCAGTATAAAATATACAAATAATATTATTTTGGCCTGCTTTCTTATTCGTTTATCTTATTTATCTTATGCATAATATCATTAATGAATAAATTATATAAGCAGAAAAAGGATATTAGCAATAATCGCGTCATAATAAGACATTTTGTGAGCGGCGGTCAGACTGACGACATCGATAAAATCGATAAATGGTTGTTGGACCATCATATAAGCAGGTCGTCGATCACCATGCCCATCCCTTCTAGGGCAGGGTAGGTGCCAAGTATGGAGCTTGCTACCATCTGCAGCTTGGAAGCCTCCCCTTCCCATCAGGGTAGATGGCAGACCAGAAAGGGCTAGCTTCTCCCTACCAGCCCCGTGCTGGTGGGGAATGTGGCTAGGCCTAGGGACAGTTGGTCCCACCGATGAGGGAGTACTTGTACCTCCTCCCATGGAGAGACATAGGTCTCTTGATACTCCCATGACAGGGAGCCGGAGCTGGGCCGCCATCTGGTAAAGACCCAGGCCGGGATAATTACCAGCGAATCAACACCTCCTCCTCCTGATATAAGCTCCTACCACACTGTAATGATGTTAAGTAGTAAATTTATTGCATTAGGAAGAAAAATAGACAGAAAATTAAAAAAACAATCAAAAAATATATAAACAAAAATTCACCTCGCGTTTATGCATATATTTTCCTAGCGGGTCGCCACCAGACATGTTTCAAGTAGCTATAATTTGCTTTAGAAACACAGTATTATGATGGGGTTTTCACAAAAATGTTGCCAAATACTTATAATATTTTTCTGTAAACAAAACCCAATATCATATTTTTTCGCATAATTCTCATGTCCGCGCGAGAATGTGCCACACCGCCCTGCATTGGCTTAAGCCGGTGGGAGAATTGGACCTGCCATGCATGGGCCAGTAGGCCTGCTGCAGTGTTCCTTATGTTCTTATGTGACAGACTGGTATAATTCCTATGAGGGTTCCTCTGTTGAGACCTTTAGAACTGCCACTGAAACCTCCTGAAACTCTAAACCCAACCAACTTCCATAATAATCATACCTCTTATAAAAAACATACTTATTACAATGATCCTAAACATTGAAACGCACTGCTCGCAGAATAGCCCTACCTAGCCTATAGAAAATATCACACCCCGGAAATGCTGAAGTTCTTTCAACTTGAACTTATATGACCAGAGCTTTGGTAAGATGGGGAAAGAAGAAAGATGGGTAAGGTTGGAAATATGGTAAATGGTGGGTGGGGGTTGGTTATGTGGAAAATATTGGGTATTTTCCCGAAAGGTTATACTCGATAGCCTTTCTAATGTGAATATTCTTAATGTGTGGCTGTTGGTTCGTATTTTTCTTGAGATGAGGAAAGAACCATCGCGACGGTGGCTTGGGTACGTGGTACTGGGTCATACGAGGTTAGTCGCGCTCGTGGGATAAAGGTGAATGGAGGTGAACGATGGGTGGGCTCTGGATATAATGGAGATGGAAATCGGCGTTTACTACGACCAAATCGCGGTTAATGGTCTCTCTTCACAATAGTGAATGTTGTGATTATTCGCCGGGCATAATGTGGGATATTAAGTCCAAGAAACTATAATAATAGAGTGATAATGTGTTAAACAGTGAGCGACGCCGTCATGGCGGTGTTGATGGCGGTGTTGATGGCGGAAATGTGCGTCGCTTCGATCAGCGTTCATCTTACACAATTATTAATGGATCAACTTCTAACGAGAATAAATTAATGGGACATTAAACCGACGTGTGAATAGTGTGTAAAGTGTTGCGTATTAACTCTACTGAAGGGGTATAGTGAGAGGATATGAATCACTACCCCGACCAGTTCAAGGGATCAATCTTCTCTTGACTCATCGGGACAACCACCAACATCATCGTCTTGCCGGAAGAATAATCTACCGAGCAGGACCACGAGATCCGTCGAAGAATAGCAACCGTCTGGCCAGTAGGTATGTTGGGATAATGTGGGTTTACGGTGGGAATGATAATGACGGGATCTTCAAGTGAACAACAATGGCACGGATAAAGGGTGAGTGATATTAAGTTGTACTCTTTCCTCCTTATCCCCAATCAGTCAGACATTAACCCATACAGTCCACAAAATTTAACAATACCGTAACCATTGGTGTTACTCATTCTTAATAAACTGGTCATGGATAGATGTGGATTTAGAGTGAGAATATCGAAGGGTCCCCTTAAATGTGACCAGGAGTGGGGCAAGTTTTCTCACACGCCTCAACGGGGGTAACCGCGGTAAAATTATACTAGTCGGTCCACTCCCCGGGAGATTATTTTGTTGTAAGTGGCGGTGAAGCCCAGACAGGTAATCTCTTAATTCCCCACAGGTTAGGTGGGATAATAAAGATAAGTGTACTATAATACATGTATGTGTGTGTGTGGTGTCATTAATGAAATCAATTTCATTGAATGGGGTATAACACTTAACTGGAGTATACCTGGAGAGGGTTCCGGTGGTCAACGCCTCGCGGCCCGGTCTGTGACCAGGCCTCATGGTGGATCAGGGCCTGATCAACCAGGCTGTTACTGTTGGCCGCACGCAAACCGACGTACGAACCACGGCCAGGCTGGTCAGGTACCGACTTTAGGTGCTTGTCCAGTGCCTGCTTGAAGACAGCCAGGGGTCTATTGGTAATCTCCCTTATGTATGCTGTGGACAGTTGAACAGTCTTGGGCCCCTGACACATATTGTGTTGTCTCTTATCGTGCTAGTGGCACCCCTGCTTTTCATTGGGGGGATGTTGCATCGTCTACCGAGTCTATTGCTTTCATAGGGAGTGATTTTCGTGTGCATGTTTGGTACTAATCCCTCTAAGATTTTCCAAGTGTATATGATCATGAATCTATCCTGCCTGCATACTACGGAGTACAGGTTTAGGAACTTCAAGCGTTCCCAGTAATTGAGGTGTTTTATCACAGTTATGTGTGCTGTGACGGTTCTCGGGTCATAATGCGGGGTGCAGGGTGAGGTGCGGTTGGCTGCGATGTGGGCAGCCCTCACACTGCAGTCAGCATGAGCTGCTGTGACTCCTGAAGTCTTACAATTGATACATTGTTTAGCAACAGTCTGTTGCTGTTTGATCATATCATAACACCGTTCAGAAGGATGAGCATTGACACACACTGCACACCAGTGTGACTTAGCTGTGCATTTCCTGGCAATGTGGCCCCAACGATGACACTTATAACATCGACGTTGAGGTCTGTACAATGCAATGTTATAGCGCATAGCAACGGTAAGTTTGAGATTGGCCTGTAGTTATTTACATCTGTGGGGTCACCACCTTTGTGTATTGGTGTAACCCTTGCTGTCTTGAGTCTACCTGGATAGAATTCCTGGGGTCAACGCCCCCGCGGCCCGGTCTGTGACCAGGCCTCCTGTTGGACCAGAGCCTGATCAACCAGGCTGTTACTGCTGTCCGCACACAGTCCAACGTACGAACCACAGCCCGGCTGATCAGGTACCGACTTGAGGTGCCTGTCCAGTGCCTTCTTGAAGACAGCTAGGGGCTTGTTGGTAATCCCCCTGATGTATGCTGGGAGGAAGTTGAACAATCTTGGGCCCCTGACACTTATTGTGTTGTCCCTCAACGTGCTAGTGGCACCCCTGCTTTTCATTGGGGGATGTTACATCGCCTGCCGAGTCTTTTTTTAAATTAAAGTTAGCCAAAACAAGTTACATTTTCTATTTTTCTTAAGCATAAACTACAATAATAATAATAATAATAATAATAATACTTATACATACAATGTAAGTACTACTAAGTAAGCAAGTTTATTCAGGTATACACAAATACAGTTACATAGATTATCATACATAGCAGCATATGTGTAGAAAACCCAGGATAACCCAAAAAGTCAGACAGAGTGACTTATTTCCATTTGGGTCCATTTAATACCTTAATATTAGACACTAGTAGATACGTACTAGTTATTATACTAAAATTAAAAGGAATAAGGTAAAAAGCGTTATTTACATGTACATGTATGTTATCTAAAAAAAATAAAAATCATTCTCCTCCCTTTCTGTCGCTACATTCATTAGGTACCTTTCTGTCGCTACATTCATTAGGTACCTTTTGGCTCTCTTCTTGAACTGGCTCATGCTATGACTGGCTTTGACATGTGCAGGCAGTCTGTTCCATTTCTTTATTACTGTACAATAAAAGGTGTTTGAAGCCTGGCAACTGACTGTGGGAACTACAAAGTTGTGCTCTCTTCCCCTAGTACTATGACTGCTATGGTTCCCAGCCTTGACAAAATTAGCAGCAAGATATTCTGGACACTGTTTGTGAGCAATTTTAAAAACTTGATTCAACTTAAGTTGTTTTACTCTGTCTTCAATATTCAGCATATCTAATTGTTGTAATTCATCCTGGCCTACATAGTACGTATAATATTATAATGTACGTATCTCTATTTACTGAATTATATAACATTAGCTATGTAACTGGGAAGCTCCTTAAGTCTTGGACCAACAGCCTCATCATTCCCATTCCTAAGCCCAATCAACAAAATTCATTTCGCCCAATATCTCTTACTAGCTGCTTGTGTAAAACATTTGAGAGGATGATTCTTAATCGTCTCTTAATGGTGCTCCAACTGCAGCACCACGGATGCCACAGATGGGCGATACCAGCGAGTTCCCAGCACTGGGCTCCCAGCAGACGCATCAGGGGGCAGTCAGTGGCTTGCAGCTGCACGGCCAACAGCAAGGTTAGAGATCAAGATGGCCGAGACGACAGAGCCACTGGAAAAGCGACCACAGGCCAGGAACACTGCCCAGCAGGTCCCTGCTGGGCACCATCAGTCCATGCCATCCCACCAGCAAGCCTCTTCCTGAGGGCAGGCCCCTCCTGCGACCGACCAGAGTCAAGCAGCGGCTCCCCGCCAGGAGCCCTGGAAGTCCATGGCCTCTCCAGCCGGACCCAGGGTGCACCCAGCTTTTGCAGCTGCAGTGTCGACAGCTACCCAAACTTACCCGCTGGCTCAGGCCCAACACGAAGAGTCGTCCGAACCAACACCTACAGAGGTAATGGTAGATTCATTTCCCACTCGTCTGAAGAAAACCGTTGGGGTCATCTCAGAGCTCCTCACTCGCCTGCTGCCATCGGCGGAGGACAGGGGCGCCTGCAGACAGCTCCTGTCGTGGATGCTAGGCGTGGTCCTACTGGACAGGAAGGACTCAATGGAACTTAAGCCATCATCCAGGAGTCCTTCCAGTCCGTGATGGAGGAGACCCTGGGGTCACCAACAACGGAAGACGACGTGTCCCAGGCAGAGATGGAATCAGAGGGTCCCCTCTACTCCTCTTGAAGATCCTTCAGTGGAACATTTGTGTGCTGCAGCAGAAACTTCACTTAGTGATTGAAGCTACAGTACAAGATGAGATCGATGTTTTACTGCTCTTACCAAACCACCACATCAATCACCACCACATATCCCAGGATTCTCGGCTTACCTTCAGCGCCTGGAAGGCATCGGCAGGGGCACGGCAGTCTATGTCAGGAATACTATCCCTCACTCTATCTCCACTGACCCCATCGACTGCGGGGACGGCGTGGAGGTACAGGCTGTCACCTTACACCTTCCGAATGGACCTCTCGTGGTTTACAACATATACAGAAGCCCTCAGTCCAACCTTGACATTTCAGAGGTGGCTGCACTCGCCCCCTTGGAGGGTCTTCTTGTGGCTGGGGATGTCAATGCCCACCACCCAATACTTAATTTTGTCTCCCCCACCAATGCAGCAGGGAGGCACCTTGCGACTGTGCTGGAGGATGTACCTGAGGTCGCCCTCCTCAACAATGAGGAGCCAACCCATCACTACGGTGGCTGTCTGGACATCACACTCATCTCCAGACGGCTGCTCTCGAGTGCAAGTTGGGAGGTCCACCCCAGTCTAACCAGTGATCAATTTGCAGGGGTCACTACACTGATGGTCCAGCGGCACCTGCCTCCCACGCATGCCCCCAGATGGAATCTCAAGAAGGCCGACTGGCAGTGCTTCTGGGAGGTCATCGAGCACTGGTGGGTGGAGACTACTCTAACAGAAGATCCAGATGAGGTGGCTCAGAACCTACAGGTAGCCTCCACATTGGCAGCTGAGGCAGCCATACCTAGGATTACAGGCAGAGGGTCGTACAAGCGTGACTGGTGGTCTTACAATGAAGAAATGATGGAACAGAACCACCGCATCAATGTCGTCTGCAAGATGCACAGGCGCAATCCCATGGCCGAGTCCATGCATCTGCTAAGGGAAGTGGTGCGGCATGCTCGCCATGTCTCGCACAGGGTCCGGCAGGCTAAATGGTTTGAGTGGTGTGCCTCTCTCAGCTACTCCACCACCTTATCTGAGATATGGACCAAGCTACGAATGGCCACTGGGCAGTGTCGCAGTGTGGCTCGAGCACACCCAGATCCCGCAACAGAGGCTGAGCGACTGGTGGAACTCTTAACCTCCAGAGCGGCTATGGCTCAACTGCCTCAGGATTTTCAGGACCTACAGGCCACTCTCCTTCCTAAAAAGGTGGGGGAGATCCAAGCGACATGCCAGGCAAAGCATCCCACTGATGAAGACTTCACTGACCGGGAGCTCCAGGCAGCATTCACATCTCATCGGGACACTGCGCCTGGGCATGATGGTGTTACCTATGGCATGATCACTCGGTCTGGCTAATCTGGTCACGAAGCTGTCCTGGGGGTTATCAACCGGGCATGGAGAGCCGGCAGACTCCCTAATTTATGGAAGGAGGCTGACATCATACCAATTCCTAAACCCAGGGATCCTGGCAGTGTGAGACCCATCTCCCTCACCAGTTGCATCTCCAAGGTGTCTGAGAGGATGGTGCTGGAGCGACTGAGGTGGAAGCTGGCCCTCCACATAAACACCAGAGGAGTGGGGACCTTTGAAAGCCTTACCACCCTACTGGCCAGCATTGGGTCGGACTCCCAAGCCCACATTGTTGACTTCCTCGACCTTGAGAAAGCTTTCGAGCTCGCCAGTGCACCTGCTGTCCTTGCACTTTTGGCCCACAGAGGAGTTATTAAGGGCAGGCTGCTTGCATGGCTTCGATCCTATCTCCAGGACAGGCACGCCCAGGTCCGTTTCAAGGAGCATATCTCTTCTCTCAAGACCCTCGAAAACGGCACTCTGCAGGGCAGGGTGCTTAGTTCTACCCTGTTCAAGGTACTGATGCACCAGCTTGTGTGCTAGCCTTTCTCCACAGGCACCTTTCCTGCTCAGCTACGCCGATGACCTGGCGCTTGTCGTATCCAGGAAGCGTCAGCTGTTGCAGCGAGCCCAGGAGAACCTCGATCTGCTGGCTTCCACTTGCCATCGCCTTGGGCTCAAGATATCTGCAGCAAAATCCAAAGCCATGATCCTTCACACTAGGGAACCTAATGAGAGGCTGCGGATCCTGGGCATCAACCTGGAATGGGCATCTACATCGACAGGCACCTCATCTTCCAGAAACATGTACGCCACATCAAAGAGAGAGCTCAGCAGAGGGTCCAGGCAATGAGTGCCATGGCCAACCCTAAGGTCGGGGCCAGCTTCGAGATCATGAGGTTGTTCAACATACAGGCCGTACGCTCGCTCATTGACTACGGGGCGCTTGCTCTGGTTCACGCCAGGCCCACGAATATCAAGTGTCTCTGTGTAGTCCAAAACACAGCTGTACTGGCCATGCTGGGGGCGCCTAGGTGGGCCAATGCGGTGGCTCTGAACTTCGAGGCACAGCTGCAGCCCCTTGAGGACAGGATTCAACTTGTAGCTGCCAAGAGGACAGCAAAGTACCTCCGCCTCCCAGGAGCTGACAAATTGATGAGTGATATACGGGTCCACCAGGGACATGTCATACCAATGCACCGCGGCCGCCAGTGGTTGTGGTCAGTTGCAGATGCCACAAGGAAGCTCCTGCCCATGACATTGCTCCAGGAAGGAGGCTGCGACAGACCTGCAGCGAACTACATGGGGCCGCCACCTTGGGCACCAGAGCTGTTGGCAGTGCACTGGACAGCCCTACCAGGCAGCAAGAGGCATTGTCCCCAGCAAATTCTGCAACGACTTGCTTCAGCTAGCATTACGGGTGTGGAAAGCCCTGGGTGTGTACCGTATTACACTGATGGCTCCAGAGACCCAGAGGCGGGCCGCACAGCTGCTGGGATGTTCCACAGCAATCTGACAGCAGGTTGGCGCCTCCCAGACCATTGCACCATACTCCAGGCTGAACTCTATGCCGTTTAACAAGCTCTGCAGCATGCAATTGCAGACCATCAGCATCCTCCCATCATCCATGTTGATTCCAAGTCAGCAATCCAAGCAATTATGGACAAAGAGCCAAGGGACAACATACACTTACTCACGTTCATTCGGGGTGACCTGCAGACGCTCATGGCCCAGGGTCACAGAGCCACCATCAACTGGATCCCAAGCCATGTGGGTATCCCCAGCAATGATGCAGCAGATGAGGCTGCTAAGACAGCCACATGGTGCAATCGCCATCAGCCACAGCCAGATTATGCTATGGGCTACCAGTGCGGCCAGGCGCCCACTTCCTGACCCTGGGGATTCATGGAGCCGCTGCTGGTATGACAGGGCGACTCACAGGGCGCCGCCTCCAACCATTTGGAAGCAGACCAGGGAACTGCGGGTGGCTATCCACCACATACGCTTAGGGTATCCCACCACTGCATGGATCGTTGAACCGATCTGTGACCAGATGGTTTTGACACCCCTGGTGCACTACCTGTTAGACTGCCCAGCTACATTGCCGTTTCGCAACAAACTTCCCGATGACCCCGGTGGGGTGGGCTCGGGAAGATGAGGCGGCACATCTGGTGTACTTGGCTGTCAAAGATTTGGAGACATTACTCCCAGTCATTGCACGTCACCTGCATCCCTGCTGACGTCGCTGTGAAGGCCTGCTGAGGGCCTCCGTTGCACCCTGCACCAACCACCATTGAAGCAACTACCTTTTGGGACGTCGTTTGTCCATAGATTCGGAGAAGACCCCTCTTCCCACCAAAGGAATGCCACACATGTACCTTTAACGTCAATACATGACACTTCCCTACAGGGGAGCCAATGCCGGGTCGCCAAATTGGAAGAGACCCGGGCTGGGATCCATATCGGCAAATCACATAGAATAGAATAGAATAGAATAGATATTTGAGGCATACACGCATAATGTGAGAGATCTTCACAACCTTTGGTAAAGGGATACCCTTGGCCTGGTACCAACACCTCACGTTGTTGACGGAGTCTACAGATTAGACCCATCCAGTTCCAATATATAGCTAAACAAAACTTAACTACAAACACAACTCACATATTATAAAAATGAAAATTAATCCCAGATAACAAGCAATGGAAAAAAAACACACTTAGGGTGCACACTTGGCCCCCAAGTAAGGCAAACCCCCTTTGTAAAAACCCCTGAAACCCAAAAATGAAAACAAAAAAACTAAACCACCCCCCATCTGAGTCTCCAAACATACCACACACATACTCACCTAAAAAAGAAAATCCCTACCTCTTTCCCCAAGGGAAAAAGGGTGAGTGGATAACTGGAAAAAACCCCAACAAACACACCCCTCCCCCTCCCCCATACATAAACCCCACCTAACAGCTTTCACACCTAACCCTCTAACCCCTTTCTCCAGAGACCAACCCCTTCCTTGTATAAACCTCAGAAACTATATCTCGGAGTTAACCCAGCAAGACCCCATTGACAAATGCCTATAACCCTCAGAAAAAAAAACAATCCCACACCCTCTTATACAATTCCTGGTTCCTACACTTAGTCCTATAAAATCTCACTGCTAAAGCCCTAATCCTAGCATCACTCCTAACCTCCCTCACACTCCATGAAACATAAATATAATCCAATACCAAATACATTACTGCACGCCTCACATCCTCTGGGCATCCTACCACATCCAGACTTAAACATCGTAACACTGATAAAACGTCCCCCCGACACCCTGTATTGTCCCTAGAAACCATTCCCTACATCGCCGATAAAAGTTCTGTATCGCCACTTTAGCCAGCACATTCCACCATTCCATGGTCCCCTTATCCCCCCCCATAGTTCCATAATCTTCTCCACCAATCCCAAAAACCTCCCTGTGATCCATCCTGCAACAACCTCACATTAATTCCAATAACCGGATATACTTCACCACCCCAGCCCATCCCATCTCTACCAACACACCCTATGATCGGAGAAACAAAATCCTGACATGTTACCTCACCTACCTGAACACCTCTGATACATATACCAGGTCCAACTGCAGATGATCAATTTCAGCTAAGTGGATACCGCCTCAACTCTCATAATAATTCTCAACTGCCCTCTAGGTACCTCAACATTCCTATCCTTGCCTTGCATCTTCCCTACTCAGTCGCCGATAAAAGTCCTGTATCGCCACTTTGAGCACATTCCACCATTCACTAGATCACTTATCCCCCTCCCATAGTTCTCATACTCTTCCCCACCAATCTGCAAAAAACCCCCCTGTGATCCATCCTGCAACATCCTCACATTTAATTTCCAATAACGGATATATCTTCACCACCCCAGCCCATCCCCTTCTACCAACAACTATGATCGAAGAAACCAAAATCCTGACATGTTACCTCACCTGAACCACCTCGTACATATACCCTCCAAGAGATGATCAATTTCAGCTAGTGGATACCGCCCTCCCCTTTATAATAATTCCCCAACTGCCCTCTAGGTACCTCAACATTCCCCATCTTTTCCTCGATCTTCCATACCCAGTCTATAAAAGTCCTGTATGCCACTTTAAGACATTCCATCCTCCAGATCCTTATCCCCCCCCCATGTTCCATACTCTTCCCCACCAATCCGCAAAAACTTCCCTGTGATCCATCCCCTGCAACAACCTCATTTAATTTCCAATAACGGGTATATCTTCACCACCCAGCCCATCCCATTCTAAAACCCAAAAACTAAGCTTTAGAAAATTATGCGCATAACAGATCTAACTCAGCGCTATTTCGCACATATACTGTATTCTTTTCAAGATTGATGGACGATTACCATAAACTCCTGTTGTTCACCATTCTCCTTTGTATGGACTGATGAAGACCACTGTGTGGCGAAACGTTTCTCATAAAAATGCCCAAGATATTTGCACATGTGTCTAATTGCCCAACTTGTCGGTTCTCTGAACCATTCATACATTCACCAATCTTGACACAGCAACATCTTGGGATCTTAATAGGAAATTCTTCACTTTTTAACAGACCAGCCCTGCTTCACACATTTGTCAAATGTGACACCACCTACGACTGCTGTATTATTTTCAAGATTGATGGACTGATTACATCGACTCAAGGAAATCAGGGACTGATTACCTCCAAACTCCTGTTTCTTCACCATTCTCCTTTCTATGGACTGATGAAGCCAGTGTGGCGAAACGTTTCCTCATTAAAGATACCCAAGGTATTGCATAGTCTGTTATGAACAGATACTTAAGGAGTCAATTGCCGGATCTAAGCTGATCTGGTTATACGTTGGATTACTTGTAGTAGCAACGGCCTCGTTGTACAAGGAGCTGTTATAGTCCCGACAAGATGAAAATTTTCATGTGCAAACATCTGGGTATCTTTATTGTAGACGTTTCGCCATCCAGTGGCTTTATCAATACAAATTCAAAGGACATAATTGGAACAGAAGAACTGTATACAAAGATAGAGGTAATCAGTGCCTCAGCTATGGAGTTGTTGTGAAGAACCTACACGACACGGTGCTCTTCACAGCTCCGGGGCTGAAGCACTGATTACCTCATCTTTTGTATATAATTCTGTTGTCTTCTAATTATGTCCCTGCGTGTATTGATAAAGCCACTGGATGGCGGCATCACCCAGATGTTTGCATGTGTCATTCTTCATCCAGTAGCACAACGGTTGATCAGGCCCTGATCTGCAGGAGGCCTGGTCATGGGGCCGGGCGAGGGGGCGTTGATTCCCGGAATACCCTCGGTAGGACCTAACAACGTAATAACTAACAACGTAATAGCCCAACTAACAACGTAATAACACAGCCTAACAGCGTAACTGGCCTAACAGCGTAATAACACAACCTAACGGCGTAATAACGCAACCTAACAGCGTAGCCAACACAGCCTAACAACGTAATAACTGGCCTAACAGCGTAATAACACAGCCTAACGGCGTAATAACGGCCTAACGGCTTCGTAGCCAACACAACCTAACAGCGTAATAACACAATCTAACAACATGCCTTCAAGTGCTAACACCAACAGCCTGGTTGATCAGGCTAGCCACCGGAAGTCTAGTTTGAGAGCGGGTCGCGGGATCAGTGACTCCGGAAACAGACTCTGGTAGACTCCAGGTAGCGTCTTGTTATATAGTAAAGAGAAGGCTTAATGCTTTGCAACGTCCTTTTGATGTTGTTTACCAGAATCAACGTGACTAACACTTCCCACGCAGCTCATACCACTATATATCTGCGTGGGGCTGGATATCATCAGCCACGTGAGCTCTGACCAGGCCTTCTAAACTGCAAAACAAACACTACAGAAATAAGAACTATCAAGAAACACAAAGTAACGTGTGCCTTGAATAGAGAGATTTTTTAAGATTTACCTGCCATCTATGCAGTACTAGACATACCCATATAGTATACACTAGAATGACAGTTTACTTGTAGCCTAAACGTTGTCCAAATATAATTGCTTTATTATAAGCCTCTTTATATATATATATATATATATATATATATATATATATATATATATATATATATATATATATATACACGTAATATATATATATTGTTTAGAAAACAGACAAATAGGTGAATAAGACAAATGTGCAACACTTTAATGTAGAAAAGTAATAATACCTGTCTGACACTGCAACATATTGGAATCTTGGTAGCTTACACAAATTTATTCTACAACTTTAACCCTTGCTCAAACTATTGGCATAGACTCTGCCCACCTGTGTCTGCTTCCCCCCTCAGCTGTCTCAGTATATAACTCCTCCTTGTATATGCTGTACTTATATCATGGCAGATGGACCAGCAGCTTCTCTAGGTTAAAGGACTGATTATCCAAACACCCTCTTCACATCTTCCAACATTTATCTCTGTACTGGATTGATAAAGCTGAACACGCCTGTCTCCGTCTTTTGCCTTTGACACCATGGTAAACCTCCTGGTGTGTGCACCAAACAATATTTATAAACAGTGAGTGTGCTGTTTGGTGAGAGACATACTCTTATACCTATGAATTACCAGAGTTCTACTCTCCAAGCCCGACCAGAGGAAAGACGTCATGGTTGACTACTAACACCCAACCAGAATGATGCTATCCAGAACAGTCAACAAAAAAAATAGAAATTAGTGAAACTTATGGCAAGTTTCGATCCGTCCTTGACTAAGGTCAGGGGACGAGCCAAAACTTTATCGCCATAAGGTTCGCACCTTACAAAATGCGATTTATGACGAAGAAGTGTTCCAGCTACGGTAGTGCGACTTTTTATTTACCCTGTTGGAACTAAACCTGTTAAGTGCCATACCTGATGGAATGTTTGACGATAACCTCACTGTCCTCTTAACAGCAGACATCATGGCACAGTTGTAAAACAGTTAGTATGAGTAGTTGTTGAAGGAGCCTTGAACTGTTGAAATATGACTGTTTTACACGAGCCGCGCGCTGTGGCTCACCGTTTACTGTTCGCGCGGCAGACTTTCTTTTATTTTATATTTATAGTTTTCCTGTTGTAACCTGTTGTAACCTGTTGCTGGCGTAACAACTTAACTTACAAATGGGCTGTAAACCTATGTGAAAGAGTGTGACACAGTTATTAGGAGGATGAGTTGCTTGCTGAATCTTCCCATCTCACACTGGCAGACATCAGTAACCTCTTTTTACTTACGTGATGAAATACTGTACATTACCTGAAAACCATCCTAAGTGTTGAAGAATGACTTGAAAGCCATCCTAAGTGATGAAGTATGACATAAAACCACCTTAGGAAGTGATAAAGTATGATATAAAACCATTCTAAGTGATGGAAAATGAATTGAAAACCATCCTAAGTGATGAAGTATGACATAAAACCATCTGGTGGTAGTATGACATAAAAAAAACCATCCTAGTGATGAAGTATGACATAAAACCATCTAAGTGGATGAAGTATGGCATAAGATCATCCTAAGTGATGAAGTATAACAAAGAGCATCCTAATAATAATAATATCTTTATTTACTACAAGTACATGCACAAGGTATGTAGGCCTAGCTGACATCAATAACATACTATATAAAAGCCCCTTTCGGGCAAATTAGGTCAGTCTCAGGATGCAACCCACCCGGTCGACTAACACCCAGGTACCCATTTTACTGATAAGGAACATAGACAACCGGTGTAAGAAACACGTCCAATGTTTCTACCTAATAATAATAATAATAATAATAATAATAATAATAATATCTTTATTTACTACAAGTACATGTACATGGTATACAGGCCTAGCTGACATCAGTGACATACTACTATATAGAAAGTCCCTTGTTATGCTGAGCATTTCGGGCAGATTAAGGTCAGTGTCCCAGGATACGACTCACCAGAGTCTGACTAACTTTTGGAAATTTGCCCATTTTGCTGATGGGGAACATAGACAACAGGTGTGAAACTACGCCTAAGTGATGAAGTATGACAAAAAAAAGATCAATTTTGGGAGATGTTAAGTGACTGTTTGGGTTATGAATCAAGTGAGAGAATAATTGGTAGGGAACAAAAATGCTAAAGTAGAAGAGATGGTTGTAGAGGGTGTGGTAGGCATGTTTGGGTGCCAAGGGTTGATAATGTGAATCCTTTGTTGAACTTTGTATAAAAGAGGTTTGGTAATAGTAAATACAAATTTTGAAAAAACTAGAGATATGATATGAGATGATATAGTTTGATAAAAGGCGAATAGTAGTTTGTTGGACTATGTATTGCTGGATAAAAGGTTGATGGGTAGACATCAGGATTTGTATATTGTAGAGGGTCACAGTTGTATCAGATAATTTTTGTTGATGTAGCTACAGTGAGAGTAAAAAAAAGATGGTGTAAAAGGAAAAATGGTATCGAAAGTAATTACGAAGGGTGATTAAAAGGAAGCAGTAAGAGAAAGATATAAGCAACTTGATAGAAAGATGGGCTTTGGGAAAAAGATGTTGAGGTTAAAGAATGGGGTAAATTAAACAATGCAGTGTTAGCGTATCCAGCGAAGTTTGTGGATGTCAGAGGGAAAGTGGGGGGGAAGACGATTGGTGGAATAATGAAGTTTTGATTTTTTACAAGGTAGAAGTGATATAAGGGGAAGAGTAAAAGGGGGGAGAGAGAGAGAGAGAGAGAGAGAAAAGAAAAGTGGTGAAGGAATGGTAAATGGAGAGAAATGAAAGAGTGAGTGAAATGCTGTCACAAATTTTACTGAAATGAGAAAACGTTTTGGGAAATTAATACGTTGGGAAAACCCGGGGAAATAATGAATTTGGCAGTTAATAATAAAAAGGGGGGTTTTTATTAGATGGAGAATTGGAGGTATCGAAGTTAGAGGAATATTTTGAGAACTCTCAAATGTTGTAAGGGGAAAAAGATTTCGTGTTGGCCAAGGAAGTATAACATCTTTTGGGTGAAAAAAGCCAGATTTGGGGTGGTGGAGGTGCGTGAGGCAGTGGGTAGAATTAAACGGGTAAATCAGCTGGGATTAATGGGATCAATACGGTAATGTTAAAAACAGATGTTGATATAGTTTTTGAAAGGGTTTACGAGTTTATTTAATAAATGTCTGGCGAGAGGAACGTTACTAGGAATGGACAGAGAGCATGCATGTTCCTGTCCATATAGGAAAGGGAACAAAAATGAGTGTAAGAATTATAAGGGACGAAAATATATGTCTGGGGGGAAAATAAAACTTGCGATTTTGGCTTAAATATCAACGCTTTTCTTGGCAAAAAGACAAGCGAAAAATTTTTTTGCAATAAAATATATTTCATTGTGTTTGTTTATTATTAAAAATTTTTAAAAGTATCTAAAAAAATTTATTGGGTTAAAAAATAAATTAAATTGCGCTTGTTATAATAAGGTTAGGTAAGTTTTCAGTTTTTTTTTTTTACAAAAATAAAATTTTTTTCATTAACATAAATGAAAAAAATTATCTTTAAAGTATAAGATAAAATTTTAGAAAGGACTTAATTTTAAATAAATTTTGCTAATTGACCAGTTTTACCTAATGGCGGCAAAATATATATATATATTTTTGTAATAGTAACATTTTTTTAAAAGTCGGTTTTGTATTAGACGTTGCACATTGGGCACGAGTTACCACAAGTTTGAGGCACCCCCACGGGGGGGGGGGGCGGAGATTGTTTCTCAAGTTCACACTTTCTTGCTATATTAAATGGGAAATTTTTACATCCGTCATGCTTGGGGTTGAAAATACCACCACTAACCATTCAAACCTCATCAATCCACCCCCCCCAAGCAATACCCCCCAACAATAACCTTCTCCCCATAACACATTCCCCTCATAACACCATCCCCCCAACATCACTTCCCCCTTAACACTATCACCACCCTAACACCATCACCACCCTAACACCACCCCCAACACCATCACCCCCTTTTACCACCACCAACACCATCCCCCAAAAAACACCATCACCACCTAACACCATCACCCCCTAACACCACCCCCCCCCCCCTAACCCCCCCCCCGACACCACCCCCCCCCTGACCCACCACCATTCTAACACGCCAACCCCTAACACAACCCTCCCCCTAACACCAAGACACTCTTTGATGTCAAGACATTTTTTAGATTACAGGGGGACTGACCCGCCCCCAAACAAATGAGGTTTTCCCCTGGTTAAACTGAATATCTTTTATCTCTTCCTGGGATAACATTAAGTGGATAATTTGAACTCTGGAAATGTGAAAGGGTTGCAAAACACTTTGGGAATATAAAGTTATTGGAACCACGGGGGGGAAAAAGGATTTGCTATTTTGAATGGAACAATGGGGGAAGGTTATGTTGATTGCTTAGGGGGTTTTAAAAATTTTAATAATATAGACTATTAGTGGGATAATTGGGTATGATTATTTTTTTTCTAGACAATGTAACTTTTTTAATATATTTTCTGTTTTAAAAATGTAGAGTTTTTGGGGGGATTAAAATTAAAAAATTTGTGGTTATTTATTATTCTTAGTGAAAGTGAAGATTGGCTATTTAATGTCCCTTTGATCTTTTATTAAAATTTTGACAAACATCTTTGTATTATTCATGACTTACATTTATTCACTCTTGTGGTTTTACTTCTGATTTTACCTTATTTATGACGTTCCACCATCCCCACCCCCCATCTCCACCCACCACAATCTCCACACCACCACCATCCCCACACCACCACCATCTCCTCACCACCATCTCCCACCACCCCATCCCACCCCCCCTCTCCCCACACCTCCACCATCTACAATCACCCCCTCCACACCACCACAATCTCTCACACCACCACCTCCCCCGACCACCATCTCCCCCCCCACCTCCATCCCACACCACCACCATCTCTCCACCTCCACCATCTCTCCATCACCATCCCCACACCACCACAATCTCTCACCCCACCACCATCTCCCACCACCCCTCTCTTACACCACCACAATCTCCACCCACCACCATTTTCACACCACCACCATCTCTCACACCACCACCATCTCTCCCACCACCACCATCTCCACACCACCCCCTCTCTCACACCACCCTATCTCCCCCACCTCCATCCCCCACCACCACCATTTTCACACCTCCACCATCTCCATCACCATCTCCACACCACCACCATCTCTGACACCACCACCATCCCCTGACACCACCACCATCTCTCCCCCACCACAACCCCCTCCACCACCACCATCCCCCACCACCACCATCTCTCACACCACCACCATCTCTCACACCACCACCATCCCCCCCACCACCATCCCACCCCCACCATCTCCCCCACCACCACCATCTCCCACCCCCCCATCTCTCCACCACCACCATCTCTCCCACCACCAAATCTCCACCCCCCCTATTTTCCACCACCACCATCTCCACCACCCCATTTTCCCCACCACTACCCCCCCACCCCACCATCTCTCCCATCACCACCATCCCACACCACCACCATCCCCCACCACCACCATTTTCCCCCCAAAACCACCATCTCTTGGCCACATCCTCCTCCCCCCCTCTTCCTCTAACACCCTACCTCCCCCTCTCAAACCACCCCCTTCCCCTCCCCCCACTTCCTCTCACACCACCACCATCTCCCATCCCATCTCCACACCACCACCATCCCCAATCACCACCAAACCCCATCACCACCACCCCCACACAACCACATCCCCCTCCCCACCTCTCCCCCTCAAACCCCAAACCCCTCTCACACTTATTCCCCCTCCCCCCCCCCCCTCTCCCTTTTTCCCCCTCCACCACCCCCCTCTCACACAATTTCCCCCCTTTACCCCCAAAAACCTTAAACAGCCAGAACACTTCCCCTAACAAAAACATTGTCAACCACCCCCAAACCACTCCCAAAAACCTTCCCGCTTCCCCCCAACCCCAAAACCCCCCCTCATAAACATAACATTCATGCTACTATCTCGCCTCCCCCATCACACTCCCTCATTCCTCCAACACCACCAACCTGCCCCCAACCCCTCTCAAATTTCCCCCCCCTTATACCCCCCTCGCCACTCCTAACCACCACCTCTCCCCCCCCTCCCTCATACCGCCCCTTTCCCCCCCATCCCCTAACCCCCTACTCCTCCCCCCCTTCTCACCAACCCTCACAACATCCCCCCTCTAACCCCCCTTTAAACCACCACTGCTTCTTCCCCAAAAACCCCTCACCTCCACTCCCCCAATCATAACCTCTAACCTCACATAAACTTCACTCTCACCCCCGACCCCAGTTCCCTTTTAGGTTGGGAATTTTTTTGGTTGAGGGAAAATGGTGTTTTACTCCCAACTCGGGATTAATTTTTGCCGTTTTAATTTTTATTATTATTAATTAAATTATTATTATTATTATTATTATTATTATTATTATTATTATAATATTATTATTATTATTTTTTTTTTTGTTGTTTTTTATTGCTGTTGTTTATCTTTTTTACAGTTTTTCCCTTCTTGTTTGTGGATCCATGTTTAAAACCAAAAGTTTAGACTATTTGTTTTCTCTTCCTGTCATTTAAGTCTTCAGCTTATTGAGTGAGCTGTGTTTGGTTCACTTCCCTTGCCCGTGTGTTTTGATTGGGATTATGTTGGATCACATACGTTGCAACTCTGGCAAAAAGTCGTTTTATCGACCCTTCTTTCACCTTCTTCAACTTACTTTAGCTACTCTACACCTCTTTTTAAGGGCCTCGACCTTTTCCCCTTACCACTAGTGCCTGTTTCTGGTGTTTCATTGTGACCATCCTTTTGAATATTATTAACAAACTCTTGATAGGTGGATAAAAAACTTTGAAACGTAGGGAGCTCCTATTGCTGCTCCTATAAATTTACTTCTTGAATATGACTTCCCCTAGTTTATTTTTCATTGTTTTGACTCAATTAAGAATTTTTAAGTTTTTGTTTTATTTTTAAAGAAAAATGTATAAATTTTTTGTCATTTTTAAATTTCCCCCCACATTGCTTTTTTATTTTTGTGTTTTCCCCCAAATATTTTCCTAAATTGAAATCTGTTCTCCAAAATATTGAAGAGGCTCCAGCGTTTACAGTTCACAGCTGTCTACCTTCACCTGTTACAGTATTTAACCCTGAAGCTGGAAACACACCTTTTACCTCAACGATCACGTTGTCGCCCTAAGTAAGTTGCCTTGTGTACCCAGGTATAATTTTCACATGTTTTGGATAGTAACTCGGCCCCAAGTAACCATTTTCCGCAACATTATTCCTGTCACTGTTAGGTTTTTTTTGGGAAAAAAGGGTTAATGTATATACACTAACCCCCGGTTTTCCCCGTGTTTCCTCTACTGAGCCTTGTGTATAGTATTTAAAGGGGGGAGTCTTGCCAAAATTCTTTTCTGATTTACAGTGCTTAGGTTTTTTAGCCCCCATCCAGGTGTGTTTTACTAAAAATGCCTTACTTTTTTATATTTCTGCAAGGATCCAGATCGTTTGGGAAAAAGGAAAAAGGGAAAGGGGAAAGAAGAAAGTCAGACGAGCTAGGGGAAAAAAAAAATAGGAGAGAAAAGATAAAAAGGGGGAAAGGGTTTCTGAGGAAGATAGGAAAAAACTTAAAGTTAGAGACGGGAAAACAAAATGAGATGAAGTTAGATTATGGAAGTATTAGAGTAAAAAAAGCTTCAGGACCAAGTCGAGCAGACTATATTAATTTAAAAAGTAGTTGGACAAAAGTAAATAATTTTCAAAAAAAAAAAAAAATTTGACGAAAGTGTTAGAATCTACTCAACATCTTACCAGAGTGAACATGACAAGTTTACCTCTATTCATAAAAGGGGAAAACAGCATTTTACTCATACAGTGTAAAACTCTGCAATCTTTAAAAGAACCTGACATTTGGGCAACAAGTTTAGGCATGCTGTAATCTGGTATTGCTTTAAATATATTTTAACTTATTTCAGTGGGGTTATTGAAGGTGATTATTAAATCCTTTCAAAAACAAGTGACTCCTGAATTATACCCTTTAAACCCCCTCAAATTTCAGCCATTCAATCTACACTCTTATGTTTTCAATTTCGAAGAGATTTCATGGTCCTGACCAATTCCTGGCTTGTTTCATATCGAAATTTGGATTTTTTGTAAGGGGTGTAATGTAACGATATCCCGCAAAAATTGCTGAAACTCTGATATCAATAGTCGAAAAATCCAAGAGGAAAAAAAACCAAGTAAAACCAGAACTCGTGCGTTTCCCCCGTTTTTTTCCTGTGGTGAGAAAAAAAAGAAATGTGCAGGTTGTTCGTCTTATAAGGTAATAACGTCGCAGGTGGTTTAACGGTGCAGCTTTAAAACATCGTTTTGTTCTGTAACAGTTAACATAACGAATGTATCCCCATTCTACATGATACTGGATGTACTTGTTAGTCATCTCCGATAAACTTTTTTTTTGGCTAAAACCTCTGAAGATACTATTTTTTTTGGGAAATTTCTAGGGCCGTACAGACACCTTCCCGACGATGAGGTGATCCGGGGGTTTCCCCATGGTGATACCGGGTTTCCCCATGGTTCACAGGATGGATCGACGCAGTGCTCGTCCCATCACTTACTGTTTTGATTGGGGAATGGTTGGGGGGTTTTACCCTCAGAGACTCCCCCTTTTATCCCATCTTCTCTTCAGTGTTCTGAATTCCCTTTTTGAAATCAATGGTCTTAAAGTGGGAAAAACCTTTTCCCCCCAAAATCATGATGTGTTCCTAATTTCCTTCGGGAAATATTTCCCCCCTTTTCTCAGGCCCCGGAAAAAAAAAAAATTTAAAATTTTTAAAAATTAAAATTTTAAAAAGGGGGAAAAAAATGTGGGAAATTCAAAAACTTTTATCTTGGGTTTTCGGGGTTTTTTTTGGGGAAAAAAAAAACTTTAAAAAAAAAATTTTTTGTTTTTACGAAAAAAAAATTTTTTTTTTTAAAAAAAAAAAATTCCCCAAAGGGGGGAATGAAAAATTTTTTCGAAGATAAAAAAAAATTCAAGGGGAAAAAAAACAAATTTAAAAAAATTTTTTCCCAAAAAATTTTTTTTCCATTTTGAAAAAAATTTTAAAAAGCCCCCAAAAAAGGGAATCTGATCAGACCATAGTTCCCTTAAACAAATTTTTAAAAATTTTAAAAACTGGGGGTATTTTCCCAAAATTTTTAAAGTTTCCATTTAATGATAAAAATAATATTGATTTGTTGATTTTTTTTGTGACTGATTTTTTAAAAAATTTGGTTTTTGGGTTTTTTTTTTAAAATTTTTTAGAAAATTTAAAGGGAAAAAAAATTAAGTTTCCTATCTTTTTTTGGCACATGGTCCAACCCCCCCCCTTTTTTTAAACCCCCCCTCTTTCACCCCAAAACCCTTTTTTCCTTTTTCCTTTTTCTTGGGGGGGAAATTTTTCCCCTTCCAAAAGGGGGGTTTTTTTCCGGGCAGGTGGGGAAAAATTTTAAATTTTCCCCCAAAACCTTTTTATATCACCCCCCAAACAAATAAAATTTTTTGGGTTTTTTTGTCATGGTGGGTGTCCCGGGGAAAATTAAAACCCCCAAAAATAAAAGATATCGATGAAACTTTCGGGTTATCCCCCGGGGGCTTCCCCTTTGGGGGGTTAAAAAACCCAAAAATCTTATCTTTCCTTTTTTTTACCAATACCAACCCCCAAAACCCCTTTCCCCCCCCCCTTTTTCCCCTCCACCACCACCCTGGTCCCCCGGGGGCCCCCCACCCCCACCCCACCCCACCCCACCCTTTTAAAAAAAAACCCCCTCCATCACCCCCCCTGGTTCCCCCCAAAAACCCTCCCAAAACCCCAAAACCCCCGGGCCCAACGATCCCCCAAATTTTCCCCCACTGGGAAACCCGGGCCCCCACCATCCCAAAAACCCCCGTGGAAACCGCCCCCTCTTTCCCTTCCCCCCCCTGGTCCCCCCACCCGACCCCCCCCCCACCCCCGGGAATTCCCCTTCCGCTACTTCCCCCCTGGTCCCCCCCCGACCCTCATCCCCACCCCACCTGGTTTGAACTTTTCTCAAAATCACTACCACCACCATGGAAACCCCGGCCCCCCCCAACCATGGAAGGTTTCCCCGAACCCTTTTCAAAACTCCCCCCTGGTTCAGTACCCATTCCCCCTTTTGCCTCAGGTAATAAAGGGATTTTCCCGGTCCCAAAAGGGGGGTTTTGGGGGAAAAAAAAACCCCCCCTTTTTCTTTTAAAAAAAACCCTTCCGGGATGAAAAAAAAAATCTCCCCTTTTTTACCAATTTTACAATAAAGGAAAAAAAGAGGGGGGGAGAAAGGGGGGCAACCAGCTGCCCAAAAGGGGTCGGGGGAAAGGGGGGGAGGGTGATACCAATCCCTCAACTTTTTCCGACCCCCGGGATTGGTTAAAAAACCGGGTATGGTTTAACGATGGGGGGGCCCCGGGGGGTTAAAACCCCAGCACCTGGTTGCTTGGTTGGGGGAAAAACCCCCAGAGGGCTTGCCCCTTTTTTTTTTCGGCCCCACAACCCCCCCCCCACCAACCCTGGGCCTGCATTAAAACCCCCACCACTTCCCCCAAAACCAAAACCCCCCCCACCAACCCCACTGGTTCTTTAAAAACCCCCCCAAAAACCCCTGGTTACATTTGACCCCCCCCCCCCCACCATGGTGTTTTTCCCCCTCCACCCCCCACCATGGTCCCCCCCCATTCCCCCCACCCTTTTTGGGGCCCCCAAAAAAAATCTCCCCCACCATGTCCCCCACCAACCCCCCCCCCCACCAACTGGTCCCTTATATAAACCCCCGAAAACACCACTGCTGGTATCTGTAAACCCTTTGGTTCCCTTTTTTTTACCCCCCCCCCCATCCTGGGTTTCTTCCCCCCGGGAAAACCCACGTGGTTTTTAAAAAAATTTAAAACCCCCCCCCGATCCGGCCCTTTTTCCCCCCCACAATCACCCCCGATCACCAACCACGACCCTCCTCCTCACCCCAACGGAACCACTTTTTAAAGATCCCCCCCACCCGGTCAAATTTTTTAAACCCCCAAACCCATGACCCCCCCTGTTCACTTTGCGGCCCCCCCCCAATCACTGGTCCCTTTTTTGGGGGTTCCCCCATACCCCTGGTTTATTTTGACTTATGGTTTTTACCCCCCAAAAAAAATTTTGGGTTTTGGGGGTTGGTGGGCCACCCTTTTGGGTTTTTACGGTTTTTGGGGGTTTCTGGGGTTTTTTTTTGGGGGGAATCACCACATTTTAATTGGGGGGGGAAAAATGGCATAAAGATTGCCAAAGGGGAAGGGCTTTTCTTCCCCCTTTTGGGGGGGCACCCAAAAAAAAACTTTTTTACCTTGGGGGGGCTTTTCCCCTTTATGCCCCTTTTTTTTGGGAAAGGTTTCGGTTCCCCCCTTTCCTTTTTGGACATCATCGGGCTTTGACTTTCGGGGTTTTCCACCATGTTTCCCTTTTTAGCGGAAACCCCGGGGGGTTTGTGTTAGGCGACCAACCGGGGAAAAAATTGGGGAAAAAATATGGGGTTTTTAACCCCGGGGGCGTTGGGTGTCAGGGACCTCGAAGGGAAAAAAGGGGGGGGCATTGGGTTAAACCCCTTTTTTTAAATAACCGGGGAAAAAAATTTGGGGGGGGTTCAGACCGGGTAAAAAAGGGGGACATGTTGTAGGGGGGTGACACGGGGGAAAAAAGGGGGTTTTTTGGGGGCCCGGAATGGGGATGGAAAAAAAAAGGGGGGAAAGGGAAGTGGTTATATCTCCAAATTTCCAGGGAAGGGCCCCCGGGAAAAAAAGATTGATTCGCACTGGGTTTTGGGTGTCATTTTTTCCGATGATTTTCAGTAAAAATTGGCTTTTTCCCCCAAGGGGGGCCTTTTTTTTAAATTTTTTTTGTGATAATCTGGAATTTTAATTTTTTTTACCTTTACAAAAAATTAAGCTTTTTAAAAAATTTTTTTTATTTTTTATTTTTTATGAAAAGGTTGTTTTTCTTATATTTTTTTGGTTTTTTGTATAAAAATTAATTTTTATTTTTATAGGACAAAATTGATTATATTAACCGATTGCAGTGTTGGTTATGGGCGGAAACCCCTTTTTATGTCAGGGGCCAAAAAAAACGGTTTTTACTTTTCTTTTAATATTGGGAAAAATTTTTCCCCCCCAACCATGGTCCATTTTTGTTCCCCCTAAAACCCCCCCTGGTAAAATTCTATGATTCCTCCCCTACCCCAAAAATCCCCACGGCCCCCCCCGCCATCCCGGGCATCTTCCCCCCCCCCCCTTTGGGGGGGCTTCCCGACCCCCCCCTCCCCCCCTGGGTTATTACCACCTTTTTACCCCAAAACCAGTGTTTTGCCGCCTTTTTTAAAACCCCCTCCCCCCGACCCCACCACCACCCAAAAATCACTTTCGGCCCCCTTTTTCACCCTGGAAATTTTTGATCTCCCATCCCCCCCCCTGGTCAATTACCCCATCTCCCAAAAACCCCCCCCCCGGTCCCTTTTTCCCCCAAAAACCCCCCACCCTGGTATTGTACCCTTTAAAACCCCACCCCGGGCCCCTTTCCCACCCCCTCCCCATCCCCCAGCTGGTCCCCCACCCCCCCCTCCATCACCCCATGGGCCGTGGGCCTTCCATCCCATGGTCGCTTTTCCCCCCCCTCCCCAAAACAAACCCCCGGCGGGGTATTATTCCCCTTTTCCCCCCCCCAAAAAATTTTTTCCAACCCCAACCCCTTAAAAATTGGGGGGCCCCCCCCCCCTCCCACCCCCCATCTTTTAGCCCCCCCGCCCCCCAAGTTACTAAAAACATCTGGGCTCCACTTTTTGTTTCTTTCCCCCAAAATTTAATTTTTTATTCTTTTCATTTTTAAACCCAAAAACCCCCCCTTTATTATCCGGGAAAAAAAACAAAAAAACTTTTTTCTGGGGAAATTTTAATTTTTTTTTCCAAAATTTTCGGAGGGGATTTTTTTTATGAAAAATTTTAAAAAATCTAAAAATTTCAAAAAAGAAAACAGAAAAAAATTATTCTAATCAAAAAAATTATTTCGTTGCCGAGCAACGCCCCTTTTTAAATTTTTTTTTTATTACATTTTTAAACTCCTTTTGATAAAATGGCGAACTGGGGCCTTTTTCCCCCTTGTTCGGTGAAGATTTTGGGGGGGAAGGGTTTTTAAAATTCTCCCCCGGGTTTTGAATTAAAATTTATTTGCGATTTTGCTAATTCTTTAACTTTTGGGAAAAATCAAATATTTTCCTTTTTTTTATTATTATTTTATTATTATTATTATTATTTTTTTTTTATTTTATTTTTTTATTAATTTAATATCATAAAAAAATTTAAAAAATTTTTAAAAAGTGGTTACAGCACTGAAAAAGCTGAAAAAAAAAGGGAAAAAAAAAAATTTTTGGGTTTTTATCTGAGCTTTGGTTGCAAAATTTTTTAAATTTGCTTTTTAATTTACCCAAAAAAAAATCAAAAAATTTTTTTTAAAAAAATTTTTAAAAAAAATTTTTTTTTTATTTTAAAAAAAAATTTTTGGGGGCTGTTTGTTTTTTAAATTTTTTTAAAAAATTTTTTTTTAGTTCTTAAAAAAATTTTTTGGGTTTTGGGGGTTTTTTTTTGGGAATTTGGTCGAGACCAGGCCCCCAAAAAAGGGGGGTCGGTCTGATCCGCGGATTTTACTGGGCCCCGGGGGAAAACGACGGGCCCTTTCCCCCGATCAGGCCCTTAAAAGAATTACATCCCGGGGAAAAAAAAAGGGCCCGTTAACCCCGGCCGAAAAAGGGAACGAGAAAAACCAAAAAACTTTTAAAATTTTTTTTTCCTTCCCCCAAAAACGGGGAAAAATTTTTATCCCCTTTTCCAAAAAGGGCCTTTTTAAATATAAAAAGGGGCCCCCCGTAAGTCAAAAGGGAAAAAAACAACCCCAAAAAGGGGGGCTACCTGCTTCAAAGCAGCTGGTGAAAAAGGAAAAAGTGAAATGGTGAAAACCCCCTCATTAATTTCAGACCCAAAATTTTTATTGGGTTAGCCAAGTACTGAAAATTTGATGGGTTTTAATGTTAAACCCCAACACCTGGTTTGCTGGTTTTGGGGGGCAATTTATGGGGGGTGTAAAAAGCAAAAATTTAACATATCTTTTTCGCCACCCCAAAAACCCTGTCCAACACCTTCTTGAAGGAAAAAAAGGGGGCCTGGGAATCCACGCATATATCGGGGGGGGGGTTTTTTATCTTGACCCCGACAAAATTTTTTTTTTTATAAAGTGATTTTTTGGGGGGCGGTTTGGTTTTTTAAATTTCGGACCCCAAATTAAAATTTATCAGTATCTTTCTAAACCCCCTTTTCAGGAAACAAAACAAAACCCCTTCCCAAAAAATGTGTGCCGGGGGTTATCATTTAAAAATTCTCAGGTCAACTAGTGTTGGTACAGGATTCAAAAATAATTTTTAAGAAAAAGGGTTTTTAAAATCATCATGGGGGATTATAATTTTAAAGTTTTTTCCCCCCTTTTTTTTGGGTGGGAAAATTTTTTTGGTCTTTGAAGATGAGATCCCCTTGGCATTTACTCCCAGGTTTTTTGGTTTTTTTTCCCCCGTGGGGTTGTTTTTTGTATACCTTTTCCCCCTTTTCATTTTTTTTATTTTTAAATTAAAAATATAGTGGCATCTTGGGGTTTTTTAAAAAGGAAAAAATTTTTTTACATCTGGGCTTTTTAAAAAAAAAAAAATACTAACTCTAATTTTGGGGTTTTTTGGGATATTTTTTAACTATCTTTTTTATGAGATCATTTGTAAAAAAACAACCACCCGGGGGTACTACCGTCCTGCCAAGTGAGTGTAAAACGAAAGCCTGTATTTTTTTTTAATGATGGTAGGTTTTCTGGTGTCTTTTTTGTCTCATAAGCATGGAAATAAATGGTATAAAATACCGACACAATGGAAAAATAAAAGATAAGCAGTATAATGTGATCCTTTTTGACAACGTTTCGCCCACGCAGTGGCTTTTCAATCACAAAAATTCTTTTTGTGACTCGAAAAAACCCCTGCGTGGGAAAATTTTCAATAAAATCTTTCTCTTATTTTTATTTTTTTCTCCTCATGCAAGATTTCAGGTACGTCTTGTGTGGGGAAAAGTAGTCTAATTATGGGTTAAGGTTGTTAGTTCCGGCGGTCATTCACGGTTACCCCGGGGCTCCCTTTTTGGGGGCCCGAATCAGAAACCCCCCCCCCCTTTTTGGTGGTAGTTACCTTACCTGGTGAACAGCAAAACTGGGAGAGTCACCACCTCCCCCCTTCTCCTGAACGGTAAAGGGGCTTTACCAGGGGGAATTTTTTTTTTTTTTGGTTGATTTAAGGTTACCGTAATTTCTTCCATCTTAAAGTAAACATGTTATCCTTTTTCTTTCTTACGTGTTATGTTTACTTACTTGTGGTAACTATTCTTTTTTTTCTCTTTATCGCTCTGCTGTTGGCCTGGTCCCGCTGGTACAGACCCAGTTTTAAGGAAACTAGATGTACGTCTCTCTGACTTGGTTTTTCCTACTCTTCCCCTTTTAAATCTTCGTACCTCGACCAAGTGGCATACAAATTTTTAACTACCCCGGATAACCATCCAACATCTCGTCTACACCCGAGACTCAACCTGGGCTTATTTCTCAAAAACTCCATCCTGCCAGAACCACAACGGCCTATTTTTTATATTTTTATTAAAAACTTAAAAAATTTTGTTTTTTCCTACCCAAGAGTCATTATTTGTTTTTTTTTTTTTTCCTTTTATTTTTTTCCCCGGGTTTGGGAAAGGGGTTACCCTGACATCTTGCTACTTCTACTTACACTTAGGTCCACTACACATACATGTAAAGTTTATTATACACACTCATCTGAGTTTTTCTTTGATTTTACTTTAGTTCTTGTTCTTATTAATTTTCCTTTCATATCCATGGGGGAATGGAAAGGATCTTTCCTCAGTAAGCCCCTGCGTGTTGAAAAGTTGACTAAAATGCCGGGAACAATGGGTAAAAACCCTTTTCTTTTAACACTAAAAAAAAAAAGAAAAAACCGTCAAATAGCATGTTTGAATGTGCATGGATGTTGTCGAATGATAAAAAGAGATGATTGTGGATGTTATGAATGAGAAAGCTGGATGTCCTGGCTTTAGGTGAGATAAAGCTGAAGGGGAGGGAGTTTCAGTGGGGGAAAATAAATGGGATTAGGTCGGGGGGTTTCAAATAGTTACGGTAAAGAAGGGTGGCAATAATGTTGAAGGATAAGTTATGGCAGGAAAAGAGGGAATATAAATGTATCAATTCAAGGATTATGTGGTGTAAAATAAGGATTGGCTGTGAAAAGTGGGTTATAGTAATTGTTTATGCACCTGGAGAAGAGAGAAGCGTAGAGGAGAGAGAAAATTTTTGGAAATGTTGAGTGAGTGTGTGGGGAGTTTTGAACCAAGTGAGAATACTTGTGTTTGGGATCTCAATGCTAAAGTGGGTAAAAATGTTGTGGAGGGGTAGTAAGTAGATTTCTGGTGCCAGGGGTAAATGAGCTATGTGTAGAAAGAGGTGTTAGTGTGACTTTGTAAATGGTCCAAGTCCGACCGAAACGTCGTCATAAGCTCCTCTTTTCTTTGTGCTGGTTGTGTGTGTATTGTTCCAGTCACGGTATTGTGCCTTTTTTTGTTATTTATATCGGATCATTATTTAGTTGTAGCTAGAGTTTGAGTTAGAGGTAGATGGGACATAAGGAAAATGGCAATAGCAAGTAAGAGAAAGTGAAAGCGTATAAATTAAGGGAGGTGAAAGTTAGGGCGAGATATACAACTATTGGCAGAAAGGTGGATAAATGCATGTATGAATAGTGGGGGTTGAAGGGGTTGGGATAGTTTTAAAAATGCAGTATCAGAATGTGGGGCAGAAGTTTGTGGCTATAGGAGGGTGGGTGCAGGAGAAAGGGAGTGATTGGTGGAATGATGAAGTAAAGGGAGTGATAAAAGAGAAAAAGGTAGCTTATGAGATTTTTTTTACAAAACAGAAGTGTTGTAAGAAGAGCAGAGTATATGGAAAGTAAACGAAAGGTGAAGAGAGTGGTGAGAGAGTGTAAAGGAGAGCAGAAAAAAGAGTGGGAGAGGCACTGTCAAGAAATTTTGCGGAAAATAAGAAAAAGTTTTGGAGTGAGATAAACAAGGTAAGAAAGTCTAGGGAACGAATGGATTTGTCAGTTAAAAACAGAGTAGGGAGTTAGTAGATGGGGAACTGGAGGTATTGGGTAGATGGCGGGAATATTTTGAGGAACTTTTAAATGTTGATGAAGGGGAGGCAGTCATTTCATGCACTGGTCAGGAGATACAACATCTTTTAGGAGTAAGGAAGAGCAGGATGTGAGTGTGGGGGAGGTGCGTGAGCATTACGTAGAATGAAAGGGGTAAAGCAACAGGAACTGACGGAATCATGACAGAAATGTTAAAAGCAGGGAGATATTGTGTTGGAGTGGTTGGTATGTTTGTTTAATAAATGTATGAAAGAGGGGAAGGTACCTAAGGATTGGCAGAGAGCGTGTATATTTCCTTTATATAAAGGGAAGGGTGACAAAAGAGATTGTAAAAATAATAGGGGAATAAGTTTACTGAGTATACCAGGTAAAGTGTATGGTAGGGTTATTATTGAAAGAATTAGAGGTAAGACAGAGGTTAGGATCGCAGACGAGCAAGGAGGCTTTAGAGTGGGTAGGGGATGTGTAGATCAAGTGTTTACATTGAAGCATATATGTGAACAGTATTTAGATAGAGGTAGGGAAGTTTTCATTGCATTTATGGATTTAGAAAAAGCATGGGGGAGCAATGTGGCAGATGTTGCAAGTGTATGGAATAGCTAGTAAGTCACTGAATGCTGTAAAAAGTTTTTTATGAGGATAGTGTGGCTCAGGTTATGGTGTGTAGGAGAGAGAGGATTACTTCCCGGTAAAAGTAGGTCTTAGACAAGGAGTGTGATGTCACCATGGTTGTTTAATATATTTATAGATGGGGTTGTAAAGAAATAAATGCTAGGGTATTGGGGAGAGGAGTGGGATTAAATTATGGGGAATCAAGTACAAAATGGGAGTTGACACAGTTTCTTTTGTTGATGATACTGTGCTTATGGGAGATTGTAAAGAAAAGTTGCAAAAGGGTTTGTGGACGAGTTTGGGAGGGTGTGTAAAGGTAGAAAGTTGAAAGTGAACAAAGATAAGAGTAAGGTGATGAGGGTATCAAACGATTTAGATAAAAACAATTGGATATCAATTTGAAGTGAATGTTTTCAGATATTTGGGAGTTAACTTGTCAGCGGATGGGTGTATGAAGGATGAGGTTAACCATAGAATTGATGAAGGAAAAAAGGAGAGTGGTGCGTCGAGGTATCTGTGGAGACAAAAAACGTTATCTATGGAGGCAAAGAAGGGAATGTACGAAAGTATAGTGGTACCAACACTCTTATATGGGTGTGAAGCTTGGGTTGTAAATGCTGCAGCGAGGAGGAGGCTGGAGGCAGTGGAGATGTCCTGTCTGAGGGCAATGTGTTGTGTAAATATTATGCAGAGAATTCGGAGTGTGGAAATTAGGAGGAGGTGTGGAGTTACTAAAAATATTTGTCAGAGGGCTGAAGAGGGGTTGTTGAGGTGGTTTGGTCATTTAGAGAGAATGGTTCAAAGTAGAATGACTTGGATAGCGCATAAATCTGTAGGGGAAGAAAGGAGGGGTAGGGGTCGTCCACGAAAAGGTTGGAGGGAGGGGGTAAAGGAGGTTTTGTTGGCGAGGGGCTTGGACTTCCAGCAAGCGTGTGTGGGTATGTTTGATAGGGGTGAATGGAGACGAATGGTTTTTGGATCTGACGAGCTGTTGGAGTGTGAGCAGGGTAATATTTAGTGAAGGGATTCAGGAAACCGGTTATTGTAGATTAGCCGGACTTGAGTCCTGGAAAAGAAGTACAATGCCTGCACTTTAAAGGAGGGGTCTGGGATAGTGTATGTATATATATATATATATATATATATATATATATATATATATATATATACATACACACATATTTAACACGTAGGGTGGATAGGGGCAATGTGGCAGATGTTGCAGGTGTATGGAATAGAAGGTAGGTTACTGAAAGCAGTGAAGAGTTTTTATGAGATAGTTAGGCTCAGGTTAGAGTGTGTAGGGGGGAGGGGGACTATTTCCCAGTAAAAGTGG
Organism: Cherax destructor; assembly: GCA_009830355.1. Taxonomy (NCBI): domain Eukaryota; kingdom Metazoa; phylum Arthropoda; class Malacostraca; order Decapoda; family Parastacidae; genus Cherax; species Cherax destructor. The sequence continues at coordinate 40,579 of WNWK01013252.1, forward strand.
GCCTTAGACAAGGATGTGTGATGTCACCGTGGTTGTTCAATATATTTATAGATGGGGTTGTAAGAGAAGTGAATGCGAGGGTCTTGGCAAGAGGTGTGGGGTTAAAAGATAAAGAATCAAATACAAAGTGGGAGTTGTCATAGTTGCTCTTTGCTGATGACACTGTGCTTTTGGGAGATTGTGAAGAGAAGTTGCAGAGGTTGGTGGATGAATTTGGTAGGGTGTGTAAAATAAGAAAATTGAAAGTGAATATAGGAAAGAGTAAGGTGATGAGGATAACAAAAAGATTAGGTGACGAAAGATTGGATATCAGATTGGAGGGAGAGAGTATGGAGGAGGTGAATGTATTCAGATATTTGGGAGTGGACATGTCAGCAGATGGGTCTATGAATGATGAGGTGAATCATAGAATTGATGAGGGAAAAGGTGAGTGGAGCACTTCGGAGTCTGTGGAGACAAAGAACTTTGTCCATGGAAGTAAAGAGGGGAATGTATTAGAGTATAGTTATACCAACACTCTTATATGGGTGTGAAGCATGGGTGATGAATGTTGCAACGAGGAGAAGGCTGGAGGCAGTGGAGATGTCATGTCTGAGGTCAATGTGTGGTGTGAATATAATGCAGAGAATTCGGAGTTTGGAAATTAGGAGGAGGTGCGGGATTACCAAAACTATTATCCAGAGAGCTGAGGAGGGGTTGTTGAGGTGGTTCGGACATGTAGAGAGAATGGAACGAGACAGAATGACTTCGAGAGTGTATAAATCTGTAGTGGAGGGAAGGCGGGGTAGGGGTCGGCCTAGGAAAGGTTGGAGGGAGGGGGTAAAGGAGGTTGGACTTCCAGCAAGCATATGTGAGCGTATTTGATAGGAGTGAATGGAGACAAATGGTTTATAATACTTGACGTGCTGTGGGAGTGTGAGCAAAGTAACATTTATGAAGAAATTCAGGGAAACCGGCAAGCCGGACTTGAGTCCTGGAGATGGGAAGTACAGTGTCTGCATTCTGAAGGAGGGGTGTTAATGTTGCAGTTTTATAACTGTAGTGTAAAGCACCCCTCTGGCAAGACAGTGATGGAGTGAATGATGATGAAAGTTTTTCTTTTTCGGGCCACCCTACCTTGGTGGGAATCGGCCGATGCGTTAATATATATATATATATATATATATATATATATATATATATATATATATATATATACACTCGCTTGGTCAAGTGCCCAAAATACAGCATGCATTACCCCACTAAACAGCAGCGCTGATTCGCTGGAACAGAAAACTAGCTGCCCTGGGATCCCTAGTTACCCTGTTGAGTCTTTTGCCCAGCTCCTTGAGGAACTTAGATGAACTCTTTTCCCATGATTCAAGGGTCTCTGAGCCTATGGAAACAAACATATAATGATGGGCAAGTTCTCTGTATTTTCTCGACTTTTGGGACTCACTGAAGGTGCTTGCCCCTCCTTACTCCCTGGTGTATTGGAGATAGGTATCAGCCAAGGTAGATGCACATGTGTAGTCCCACACCACCTGCTTGCCGTCTGTCCAGGCTTCAAGAGTGATGCTATCCGGATGCTTTCGGCTTCCATCAGCTCTTCATGTCTTGTAATCTTTCCCTCGGATTTAAGACACACAAGACCATGGTACCCGAATCGGTCTGCTGTTTCACTGCCACAAATACACCTGTGATCGGCGAGAATAGGGGCGGAATATATATATATATATATATATATATATATATATATATATATATATATATATATGCAAAACAACCTCGCGGGTGTAGAATGTTTTGCATCCTGTATCACTTGGATGTGTATGCGTGGGTAACAGTGTAAGATGTAATTGCAAAACGATGATATATCGCAAGCCTTTGTGAACAACACACATGTAAAACACGGACACCACTGCCCCACACCATTGCCTAGCACTAATTGACTTGTTGGTTATTGACCTCTTCACAGACACTAACCAGAAATAACCCTTTTGAGGTCGACATAGCCAATCAAAGCCATTCACGCAATAGCTACCTTGCACACACAGACAGGCACACTCACGCATGTGCAACCTGGTCACATCTGACCTCATGGTCTGGTCATTTTCCTCTAAACTCACGCTAACCGGTAATAGTTAAGTAAAATTATTCAAAGGGAGAGGGGGTGGGGGCACCCTTTCTTTCTATTTTCTGATGCCTCCCACACACACTTTATTTGTAATTCCTTGTATTAATTAAACTAATTTTTTATTATATTTGGTTATAAAGGAAGTCCTTCGTTAAGGGGCCCCTCTGGCATGGAGGCACGGGGCATTTGCCCCCTTTGCCCCCTTATAAATCCGGCCTTGAGCATAGACGGCCTCGGGGGTTACTGCAGAGACGTTTAGCCCTCACTTAAGCTAAGTACCATTCTACAATGTCCACTTGCTTTGCTTTGCTTACTCCAGATCCTGACAGGAACTATTCCAAACGTCTTGTCAGGTGTAGGAGCAATAATATATTCCTGACGTCTTGTGAAGTGCAGCAGGAAATATTCCTGACGTCTTGTGAAAAATTGTTTATTTGTGTGGGCGACTTCTGGAGGCAGAGCAGCGGCCAGGAAAAACAGATTTGCATGAAAAGCAAATTCTGACTCAGAACACGGCGTCAACCTGGGAAGGGGCAAGCAACGCCTACGTCGTCTCCAGGTGACCACAGACTGTATGGCTCACACGCTGAAATATATATATATATATATATATATATATATATATATATATATATATATATATATATATATATATATATATATATATATATATATATATATATATATATATATCGTGCCGATTAGGTAAAACTTGCGATTTTGGCGTAAATAGCAACGCTCACCTTGCCATATAAGACAAGTGAAAATTTGTGTATGCAATAATTTCGCCAAAATCATTCTGAACATAACGAAAAAATATATTTCATTGTGTTTGTTAATTATTAAATTAATGTTAACGTATCGAAAATATATTTAGTTGGGTTAGGCTAAATTAAATTGCGCTTGTTGTAATAAGGTTAGGTAGGTTTTCAAAGTTTCTCTTGGTACAAAATTAAAAATTCTTACATTAACATAAATGAAAAAATATATATTTAAACGTATAGGAGAAAATTTTAGAAAGGACTTAATTTTAGATGAGTTCTTGCTAATTGACCAGTTTTACCTAATCGGCACGACATATATATATATATATATATATATATATATATATATATATATATATATATATATATATATATATATATATATATATATATATATATATATATAGGTAATATTTTTCTGAAAAATATCTATTCTAAAATAGCGTCATTGTCCGTGAGCGGTATTTTTGACGAATCTTCCAGCACTGCACTTTATTTTGAGAATGTTATTTTTTTTATTTTTAAAGTGCAAGTACTTTTTCCTGAACAAGGCCAATTTTTCATCCAACCCCACCATGGATGTTTGATTTCGGCGCACCATATCTAAACTCAGTACACTCGTAAGCCAAACGATATCGCCCAAGAAATTCAGCTCTACATGCCAATCAGCATCTTTGAAGCAATCTACCAATAAGTGCTTCTTCTGCTGAAAATTTTCAATGACAGTTTTTACTTCAATATAACCGAGAGAGAATCAACTTACATCACAGTAGGTCCTACTGTGATGTCCTACTGAGTAGGTCAACAAGTCCTCTTGATGTCATCCCATCTCCTCAAAAATTTTAAGAAAAATGCCTAAGTTCAAAGTCATGGCGTAGATAAATTCATAATGTGGATTACATAATTGAGAAATACATTTAATTCAATTGCTGATGTTTAGAGACCCGGGTTTCTCAAAGTAATAAACAGTGAACTATTATGACGTGTTTTTTTTTATTACTTTTCTTCATTTTTGGCAGGTCTTTATACTTCAAGTATCTTCTAAGGAAACCAACAAGTTTCAACAGAGAAAAAGTTGATCTGAAGAAGCACATATCCAACTTGATTTTACTTTTCTTCTTTAATCTTCCTGATAACTCATTGTTTTCTTGATGTATTTTGGATTACCCTAACTAAAAGCGACATATCTATTTGATTACCTTAATTAATAGATTCGTTAAGAAATGATTTATAAACTCAGAAGACAATGGTGTCACATATTTCGTGGCTCACAGAGACTGTAATTAAAAAACTCGGGCTTATATTGTTATTTACCTTGGCATATATTATATTCACAGTTTAAACGTCTAAAATTGATCGAAAGCGTGAAAATAAACAGTTGTACATTAAAGTTAATAAGAAAACATTTTATACATTCTAAAACCTAGACAACACAAAATATTGTTCAAGTACTCTAAGACACTTCATATTTTTCACTTATCATGAAACACATACAGTAAAATACCTGTCCCTCTCACTAGCACATTCACTCGCTCACTTATGCTCTCCCATAGTCATACCTGGTCACTCACTCACTATGACCGGAGATTTGGAAACCACTTACTCTTGTTTTGATGTATGTAACCAAGAAATCCACTTATATATACATATACATATACAAGAAGCTCAAAAACTTGGGTAGTTATCACCATAAGCTGGTAGGTTTTTTTTAGACATCTTCAAAATGGCTGCCATCAAATTTTAACGGAACTGATTTCAGCTGTTTCACCAACAAGTATCATTCTGGTGTCTAACTATGTACTTTTGTTGTTAACAAATTTAAATTAAAAGTTTCCAAATCTATATGTCAAATTTGAAGCAATTGAATAAAAGAAAATGTCGTAATCGGTGACACAGATATGAAATTAAATTTCCTGGCATTATCCAAATGTCTTAACTCAAATAATATTACTGTATGATAAAATGTATTATAGTTATGTATGAGAGAACACTAGGTCAACCTGTTCATTACCTTGTAGTATCTTGCCTCTTTCTCTCTGTGACAGGTTTGCCAGTAATATCACTTCAGCTCAGTGAAGCAGAAACAGTTTATTTCACAAATATTGTTTTAAGCTCACGTGTATAACAAGATCCAACTGGAAGAATCAATACTAGATACTAAAAGTTTGAGTTACTTTAATGAACATCTGACGGAAACATGTACAAAATTATTGTTTACGAATCTTCCCTATTAGAAGTCCAGAAGGAAGGGGTAGAGCACTGGGCCTTTCAGTCTCAGGACCAAGAATAGAGGTATATATATATATATATATATATATATATATATATATATATATATATATATATATATATATATATATATATATATATATATATAATATATACATATATATTATACAAAAATCTCAAACAAGCGAGACTAGATGCAAAACAACCACGGAGAGAGAAGAATGATAGCTCTAGGTCTTTCGTGTTGCAATCAACACATCATCAGGAGATTACAATGTTGCAGAAGAGGATGAAATCCAAGCAAACACGTTCAGATGAAGTGTTTTGGCTCGAATAAGGGAAGGAAGGAAGCAGTAGAGGATAAGTGACCTAGGCATACCAAACAGCACCCAGTGCGCGGCGCCTGAAAATTTAAATATTTTATAAGGCAGCCCACAAGCACTGATATTGTAGTGGTAACCCGACATGCATAACATTAGTGACATGACAATTATAAAAAATTCAGTCAGTCTGCCTAGTGGGGTAATTGAAGCTAAAACCTTGGGTAGTTTCAAGTTTAGGTTGGATTTGAGTTGGACTTGCACATGATTAACTAGATTTGTCAGAGCTTATTTTCTGGGTAGCACTGAAAGTGGGTTGGGTAAATGTTTTGTTAGTGGGTTGGATTTATAAAGGACATGCCTAGTATGGGCCAACAGGCCTATTGCAGTGCTCCTCCTTTCTTATGTTCTTATTAACAGCCCCTTTCAAGGCAGGTAAAATTACAGATCTGAATAATGTACAAAGAATCTACACTGCACATATTAGTATAGTCAAGCACCTTAATAACTGAGATCATTTGAAGTCCCTTCGCCCGTGCTCCTTGGAACGTAGGCGAGAAAGATACATCATAATTTACACCTAAAAAATCCAAGAGAAAATGGTTCCAGATCTGCACACACAAATCACTCCTTATAAAAGCAAAAGACTCAGCAGATAGTGCAACATATGACGGGCTATCAACAAGTTCCTGTACTTCCGCGAAAATAATATTTAGGCTTGTCTAATCACCTAGTTGAAATTGTCTCCCTCGATGTACTTTGGGAAGTTATGCACTCTTCCCAGTACCTCTGCCACTCTCAAAATATTTCTGGAACTCTTCTTTCCTAACAACATTTATTGCGGTCTGCGATTCTGCTTGAATCTCCTCCACATCGGTAAAACGCCGCCGCTTGACTGCCTTTCTTAATTTTAAGAAAAGAAAGAATTCACTGTAGACTAGATCTGGAGAGTAGGGAGAGTGAGTGGGGATGACCACCATGTTGTTTTTGGCCAGAAAACTATTGCCTTTCTGGTCTTGACTCAGCAAGCTGGGCATAAATTTCACAAATTCTTACAACTTGTTCAAATTTTCAGTCAAAATGCTTCGACATGATCCTTGAGAAATTCACACAGCATCTGCAGTGTCCTAGTTACTCTAATGACGATCTTTGAGAATAGTCTTCCTCACTTTTTTCAAGGCAGGCATCAGTTTTTGACGTTGATGGACGACCAGAGCGTTCATCATCCTCAACTGATCTTCGTCCTGCTTTAGATCGAAAAAAAACATTTAAAACACTGTGTCCAACCCTTTGCTGAACCATTTTGTGAGTTTCACTAGATGTTTTACCGAGAGTCAGAAAGAATTTCACATACATACACTTATTTTTTTTTAGTCTCCATTCTGTTACATAAAAATCGCAACAACACCCTCGCCGCGCTACTTCACAAAGGAGAGTAATACACAGCGTGATCTACGCCACCACAATATATCACTTAGGAAGCACCGGCCGAGTATGGGAACTTTTTGATAGTATCTCGTAGCCCATACAAAAAGCACGGGTGCCGTGAGTACACTAAGATAAAACATAGTAAGTGTCAAGGGCACAAAACCGTTCAACATCCTTTCATCAAAGATAAGGAGGGATTACCAAACACCTAGCAGTCTTCCCGAAGGAACTGGGTAGACGAACTGAGCTCTGGTTCGTACGTTGGATTGCATGCGGCCAGCAGTAACAGACCGGTTGATCAGGCCTTGATTCAATGGGAGGCCTGGTCACTTATCACCCATTCATGTACACTACCTTGTTTAAAGCTTTACTACCCGAAGTTCTTGCACCCACACCACTACACATCCACACTACCATACACCCACACTACTACACATCCACACTACCATACACCCACACCACTACACATCCACACTACCATACACCCACACCACTACACATCCACACTACCATACACCCACACCACCACGCATCCACACTACCATACACCCACACCACTACACATCCACACTACCATACACCCACACCACTACACATCCACACTACCATACACCCACACCACTGGAAGTACCTCAGCGGGCCTCAAATCACAAACAACCACGACAACCATACACTCTAGCACCACACCCACTTATCAGGTCCCCTGTCCTCACCCTAGCAAATGAAAACCCCTGTCACAGTTACCCCCACCCCCACCTCAAACTCCACCCCACCTGCCCATACCCCAACCATACAATCACCCCCACCCATGCTGCAACCCCCTGCAGGCACCCTGCCCACACCCCCAACCCACCAAGATCTCCCCAGGGCCACAGTATTGGAAACAATGTTGAAGGTTTGGTACACAAACGCAGATGGAATTACGAATAAGTATGAAGAGTGGAATGAAAGAATAGATGAGGCATCCCCAGACATCATAGCGGTCACAGAAACTAAACTAAATGAGACAGTAACAGATGCAATCTTCCCACAGGGATATCAGATCCTGAGGAAAGATAGGAGGAGCAGGGGGAGGAGGGGTCGCACTGCTTGTAAGGAACCGTTGGAAATTTGAGGAAATGGAGGGAATGGAGGTGTGTAGAGAAAGGGACTACATAGTAGGTACCATCCAGTCTGGGGAACACAAGATAATCATTGCAGTGATGTATAACCCACCACAGAACTGCAGGAGGCCAGGAGAAGAATATGATGAGAACAACAGAGCGATGGTGGACACCCTGGCGGAGGTGACAAGAAAAGCACACATGAGCAGAGCGAAGCTACTGGTCATGGGGGATTTCAACCACAGGGAGATCGACTGGGAGAACCATGAACCACGTGGGGGCCCAGAAACTTGGAGAGCCAAGATGATGGACGTGGTACTGGAAAACCTGATGCACCAACATGTCAGGGACACGACCAGAGAGAGAGGAGAAGATGAACCAGCAAGACTGGACCTTGTATTCACCCTGAACAGCTCAGATATTGAAGACATAACGCACGAGAGCCCCTGGGAGCCAGTGACCATATGGTGCTTAGCTTTGAGTACATTGTAGAGCTACAGGTGGAGAGGGAAAACAGTACCGATAGAGACAAACCAGACTTTAAAAGAGGAAACTACACGGGCATGAGGATTTTCCTGCAGGACGTTCAGTAGGAAAGGGAAATGGAAGGACTGACAATAAATGAAATTATGGAATACGTAGGGGCAAAGTGCAAGGAGGCAGAGGAACGGTTTATACCCAGAGGCAAAGGATTAAATGGGAAGGCCAGAAAGAGCCCCTGGTTTACCCAAAGGTGCAGGGAGGCAAAGACTCAGAGTATCAGAGAATGGAAACGGTACAGAAGGAAAAGAACCCAAGTAAACAAAGAGATTAGTAGAAGAGCTAGAAACGAGTATGCACAAGTACGAGGGAGGCCCAGAAACAGTACGAAAATGACATAGCATCGAAAGTTAAGTCCGACCTGAAACTGATGTACAGTCACATCAGAAGGAAGACAACAGTCAAGGACCAGGTGATAAGGCTGAGGAGAGAAGATGGGGAACTCACAAGTAATGATCAAGAGGTATGTGAGGAGCTCAACTTGAGGTTTAAGGAAGTATTCAAAATGAAGGAAGGAAGGCAGCTGGGTAGACAGGACGTGGTTCGTCACCAACAAGGGATGTACCAAGTGCTAGAGGGCATACACACAACTGAGGAGGAAGTGAAGCAGTTATTCAGTGACCTCAATACCTCAAAGGCGATGGGTCCGGACAATATCTTCCCGTGGGTTCTTCGGGAAGGAGCTGAGGTACTGAGTGTGCCACTTACCAAAATATTCAACACATCCCTTGAAACTGGGCAGCTACCTGAGGTATGGAAGAAGGCCAACGTAGTCCCCATTTTTAAAAAAGGAGACAGAAAAGAGGCACTAAACTATAGACCGGTGTCACTTACATGTATAGTGTGCAAAGTCCTGAGAAAATCATCAGGAAAAGAATGGTGGAACACCTTGAGCTGAACAGGATAATAAACACCAGACAGCACGGATTCCAGGAAGGCAAATCCTGTGTAACAAACCTCCTAGAGTTCTATGATAAAGTAACAGAGGTAATGCAGGAGAGAGAAGGGTGGGTTGATTGCATTTTCCTGGACTGCAGGAAGGCCTTCGACACAGTTCCTCACATGAGATTAGTAAAGAAGTTGGAAGAACAAGCAGGTATAACAGGAAGAGCACTGAAATGGATCAGGGAATACCTCACATGGAGGCAACAACGGGTCATGGTGCGTGGTGAGGTATCACAGTGGGCGCCTGTGACGAGCGGTGTACCGCAGGGGTCAGTCCTAGGACCAGTGTTATTCCTGGTATATTTAAATGACATGACGGACGGGATAGACTCAGAAGTGTCTCTATTCGCGGATGATGTGAAAATAATGAGGAGAATCACATCGAAAGAGGACCAGGCAGGGCTGCAAACAGACCTGGACAAGCTCGACATCTGGTCTAGCAATTGGCTTCTTGAATTCAATCCCTCCAAATGCAAAGTCATGAGGATCGGAGAAGGGCAAAGAAGACCGCTGTCAGAGTACAAGCTAGGCGGACAAAGGCTACAAACCTCGGCAAAGGAGAAAGACCTTGGAGTGAGTATAATGCCAAGCACGTCTTCGGAGGCACACATCAACCAGATAACTGCGGCAGCATATGGGCGACTGGCAAACCTAAGATTAGCGTTCCGTTACCTTAACAAGGAATCGTTCAAGACACTGTATACCGTGTACGTCAGGCCCATACTAGAATATGCAGCACCAGTCTGGAACCCACACCTGGTCAAGCACGTAAAGAAACTAGAGAAAATGCAAAGGTTTGCGACAAGGTTAGTTCCACAACTCAGGGTCTGTCTTATGAAGAAAGATTGAGGGAAATAGGACTAACAACACTGGCGGAAAGAAGGGTCAGAGGAGACATGATAACGACATACAAAATACTGGGGGAATTGACAAGGTAGATAGTGACAGGATGTTTCAGAGAGGGAACACAGAAACAAGGGGACACAACTGGAAGTGAAGACTCAGATGAGTCAAAGGGATGTCAGGAAGCATTTCTTCACACAGAGTAGCAGGAAGTGGAATAGTCTAGAGAAAGATATAGTGGAGGCAGGAACCATACATAGTTTTAAGACAAGGTATGATAAAGCTCATGGAGCAGGGAGAGCAGAGACCCAGTAGCAGACAGCGAAGAGGTGGGGCCAGGAGCTGAGTCTCGACCCCTGCAACCACAATTAGGTGAGTACAATTAGGTGATAAAAGGTGAGTACACCCCCCACCACCACACATCCACACTACCTTTACACCCCCCACTACTACACATCCACACTACTATACACCCACACCACTACACATCCAAACTACTATACACCCACCAACAAATTCCCCCCTACTATACACCCACAAACCCCCACACATCCACACTACCATACACCCACACCTACACATCCACACCACTACACATCCACATTACTATACTCCCAAACCCCACCCCCCATCCACACTACCATACACCCACACTACTAAATCCACACTACTATACACCCACACCACTAAAACATCCACACCACCATACACCCACAACCTTTTCACCCCACTCCCATACACCCACCCCCACTACACATCCCCCCAAACCAAAAAACACCACTACACATCCACACTACCATACCCCCCACACCACTCCCCTCCACACTACCATACCCCCACACCATTTTCATATCCACACTACCATACACCCCCACCTCAAAACATCCACCCCCACAATAAAAACCCAAACCCCTTTCATCCAGACTACCATGCACCAACACCATACATCCACACTACTTACACCCACATCATACTTTAAAAACCCTACCATACACCCCCATCATACCCCACACTACCATACCCCCAAAATATACATCAACACTACCATACACCAAAATTCCAATCCCCCCACACCACCACACACACCCAAAAAACCCATACTACCATACACCCACACCATACATCCACACTACCATACACCCACAGCATAAAACCCACACCACATACCCATACCAAACCCACACCACATATCCACTACCATACACCCCACACCAAACAAATTAACATACACCCCCACCATACACCCCCCACCATACACCCACCCCCACACCCACTACCATACAATCAAAACCCCACACCCACTACCAAAACCCACACCACACACCCACTAAATACCCCCACACCACACACGTACTACCATACACCCCCCACCACACCCACACCACATCCCACTACCATACCCCCCACACCATACATCCACACTACCATACACCCACACTACACACCCCCTACCATACACCCACACCAAAAAAACCCACTACCATACACCCACACCATACATCCACACTACCATACACCCACACCACACACCCACTACCAAAACCCACACCAAAAACCTTAAGACCAATACAACCCAGCACTAACTCATAATATTAAACGCAAAAAAAATCACAAAATACTACAAAGAAAAAAACCCAAACTAACACTAACGAATACAAAAAAATTAAAAAACAAAAACATTTTTAAAAACAAAAAAAAAACCCCCACACCAACACTAAACAGTAAAAAAACCAGCAACTGAATACACCCAAAAATTGAACATTGTTTTAAAAAAGAAAAAACTAATAATGAAACACATTATCGCAACAAACGCAAACCCCCAACATACACCAACAAACACTTACATTGTCAAAGACCAACAAAAATTAACATTAATACGCAAAAAAACACACACCAAGAACGCCAACGATGACCCCCAAAAACATCAAAAAACCCCCTTTTAAAAATTAAAACCTACATCCCAACAAACATCAACAAACACTACCATTGTTATTTTTAACCCCAAAAAAAACCCCCAAATTAACTCACACCAATAAAACCCAAAACGACACACACCAACAAAATAACCCCATATTTTGGGGAGATATACGCATTATATCTACATATATACACATCATATCTACATATATATACAACACGTCATTACTATAATCAAAGGAGAGTGCTAAACCTTGGGGGGTTATGAAATTGTGAAAAATTAATCAGATCTGACCCCCGGAAAGGTATGTACATTGTACACACTTTTACACGTCAGCAGCTCAGCTAGGGGGATAACAATTTCAGCGTACAGTCACATAAACTATGAGAACTATCCACGGTTTTTGTTGCCGTCATCAGAACTATCCAGAACTATCCACGTAGTACTGGCTGCCAATCACACAAATTATCCAAACTATTCACCAAACTCCCTTTTCCCAAACTATCCAGAACTATTCAAGTAGTGGTGGCTGCACCAACCCACAGGACTCACAACAAACACAATGCACATCAATGAACACCAACCCCAAACATCAACAGACACAAACACTAGAAAAAAAACCAATTTTCCCAAACATACACAAACAAAACACTCCCCCCAAAAACACAAACACTTACACAAACCAAACCAACACTTGCACACTCACAAACCCCCCACTTATACCGTCAATAAACATCAACGCTCACGCTCCAACAAAAAAAAACACTTCACACGCCAACAGATACAAGCATAACACACACTATCAAACACGAACATAGACGTAGTTAGTTCTGTTGCAAGGAGGCCCCCACCACAGAAACTGCAAAATGATTTACGGCACTTTAGGGTGTGAAAGCTTGCCAATTGAAAGTTAGTGCCAATTTTTAAAGGGGGAAGGGGAGCAGTACCTGTGGTTTTAAAACAAGCCCTTGGGGGGGAGTCCATTCAATTTTAAAACTGCTTTTTCCAGTGTGAGATGGAAATGGGAGTACTAAGAATTATAAAGTTTTGAACGGGGGAAATATTATAGCGGTTCGGTATCCTGAACTGAAATCATTGAACACCTAAGGGGAAAGGGTATCCTTCACGTAAACAGTTTTTTGATGCTGGGATTTGAGTTGGGTTAAAAATTGTATTACAGCGTATAACTGAAAAATATGTTAATAGAAAATATCGGCCCCCCCGTTATAGGAAGGTGCACGCTTCCGGGGGTTGGCATTAGCTTCATCAGAAATGAGCCTTTTTAAAATTTTATTTAGTACCCCAATTAAAATTTATGAGAAGTTTTCACATTTTTTTTTTTTTCACTGTGACAGAAATTTCAAATTTTCCATCATTTTTTTAAACCCCCAAAAAAGGGGAAAAAAATGGATAGCTGCCTCAGTAAAGGTGGAGCAAAAAAAGGGAGAAGAAGGCTGAAGTAATGATTGAAGAGGAAATGAATAATTGCTGTGTTAAAGATTAACACACACCATCAGGAAATCAAGGACAGTTTTGAGATTAAAAATGGGAATGAGAAATACGAGAAAGGAATGATCGCTGCAGAAGGGGGCAGTAAATGGAGGAGAGAATAAAAAGTTGGGGGGGAGAGAAAATACGTTTGAAGACATAAAAAAACCAGCATTGTAAGATATGATGAAGGAAGCTAGAATTATTTTGTTCGGTATCCAGCAATTGTATATCTTTTTCCCCTAACCCAGAAACCCTTTTTTCCCCAGTGCAACCTCACAAAAGTGAAGAGTCCCCCCCTAATTTTATAATGTAGATAAATATTAGCTTTGAATATTTGAGTAGATTATAGGTTTTAAATAGGAATTATCACATTTTCATCAATAGAAAATGGTAAGTTATAATATACAGATTTTCCCTTTTTTAAAAAACCCAATTTGAAAGTTTAAAGGCAAAGTGAAAGTTTATACTGGTTAGGGTCCCCGACTATTTCTTCATCGAATTTTCGTTTTCTTCCCACATAACTCGTAAAGACCACATCCGATTGGTTTCTTTTTTTCAATGTTTTGTACGGTTGTCAAGACCAGGGTCTTGGAACAATTATCATGTGCACATATCTTATAACAAAGTTGCAGAGCGCATTCCCATCCTGACACCAGCAGAAACCCTTTTTCCGAAATCCTCAGGGGCGAAGCTTCAACCTTCCAAAACAAGGATCCTCCTTATTTAACCATGGAGGAGAGCAACTTTTGTTAAATCACATTACAAACAATTTAGTTTACCTTGTCTGTGGGATTGCTGATGCTTTTCGGTCACGATATAACCATTGGAATATCGGGGGACGTTGTTTAAAATTTAAATTGGGGAATTTTTGAAACAAGTTTTTAGAGATTGTATAAGTCCCAGTCTGCCAGTTTTACTGAATAAAAGTGTTATTTTTTTATATTAGTTATTCTGATTCATCTCAAAATATTATTCATGTTTTTTTAAAAAAAATGTGCCCCATAAGATAAGCTTAAGAATGTCTTTTTTCCCATCGTCTTCAAACTTCACTATTGGTGGGTTTTTTTTTAAAAAAACTTTCTTTTTACAATTACTTTTCAATTTTAGTAAATTGTTACCCATGTGATAATTCAGAACGCCCTGACCCTTAGACCCTAAAGAAGAGACTATCTTAGTTAATTTTTTTGTATTGATGTTGGGTGAAAATTTAAATTGTCGAAAAAGATTGTTAACACAATCCTTCCCAATAGAGCTAATGGTATAGATATGTTGATGACTTTTTTGCCCATGCCAAGAATGTAGACATAAACCATTTCCTTGTTAAAAAATTTTTAGTTCATTCTATAAATTTTACTGTTGAATTTGAAGTAAATAACTCATTGCCCTTCCTAGATTTTTTTTTTTTTAAGGGTAAAAATTTATTTTAAATTTAAAATTTACAGAAAACCTACAAAAATTGTTCTATGTACACTATTACCTTCCTCAAGATAGAAAAGTGTCAGTTTTCTTTCTTTTTTTGAGAGCTTTACGTATTTGTAGTCCAGAGTTCATAGATGAAGAAATTCTAAAATTTATGAAATAGCTAATGATTTAAAATACCCAAGAAACATAATTGATAAATCTTTTTAAAAAGCAGAAATACTTTTTAAAACCCAAAAAAGGGCAACCAACCTTATTCAACCAAAAAAAAAGTTGGTTCTCCTCCCTGAAAAATTGGTTATAGTTTTTTCTTAAGAATTTTAATA
Organism: Cherax destructor; assembly: GCA_009830355.1. NCBI lineage: Eukaryota > Metazoa > Arthropoda > Malacostraca > Decapoda > Parastacidae > Cherax > Cherax destructor. The sequence goes on from WNWK01013252.1 coordinate 56,021, forward strand.
TCAAAGTTGTATTTAAAAATCTTGATAAGTAAAAAAATTTTATAAAAAAAATTTCCCCAAAGCGACGGATTTTCCATAAGATTCCCGTAAATA